>JAGFPH010009510.1:16047-31990 GCA_018207615.1 Philaenus spumarius | reverse complement strand
GGTGACGTACCAAGCGACTCGCCTTGTCACCTCCGGTGTGGCCTTAGCTTAAGTCGCTTGGATAAGTTTGTTATATTTTGTACAGTTCACAATTACCCCCACAACCTAATTTATATCCAAGTGCTTCTGTCCTAATCAATCATCATTTCAGTAAAAATATCACAATATACAATAGTATATTTGCATTAGCATCACCGTAGATCGCTGCCGTGGTTGGCAGAGCCCCTAGTATTATAATAATACTCTTACTAAATATTATAAACAAATGTAAAACAGTTAGGTAAGAAAAAATAAATAAATAAGTACAATAAATTACAATGTTGTTTTTTCAAAAAAGTAAAAGCCTATATCAGGAAACTACCAATATGTTCTATTTTAAAAAGCAATGTTTTGAGTTCTCTACAAAAAGGTAAAATACCAGTTCTTTCTTTTATGTTTAATAGGCAACTGATTAAAACAAAAATACCACTATACAAAAACGATTCCTCAAAAACTATTTCTCAAATAAAGATTTTAATTTTACGAATAATTTGTATTGATTCCCGAATTAATCCTCACAACATGAGCCATCTTTACTTTCAAAACAGTTCACTCCCTCTCCTTTCAATCACAAAAAATCATAGATGGTACAGGGCGGGTGAAAAGTCTGAGAACAGCTTAATATTTCATATATAAGGAGAATTTCAAGTTAGATGTGATTGAGGAACCTACTCTATGTGAAAAATACTATTTTATTAAGATGTCAAAAATGTGGTCCGCCATATTGAATGTAACTTTTTTTTTAAATGGGAAAGTGGTCTTGTGATACATCATTTCAATGTAGAGTTTTAAGACAAAATCAATGGTGAAAACTGCACATCCATATCTCAAAGCGTTCTGAAGATATTTGCATTTATTTACATTGAATCATGTCATTTAATGTAAAAATGAAATAGAGTACATTAAACTTCTTATATATCAAATTTGAAAGTTGAAAAAAATTAAACATTATCAAACGATGAAATCGTAAGGTATTAATTTAATGTACATAAATTTGAACAAAAATAATAGTAATAAGAAATACCACAGAGGATTAAAATAAACAAGTAAGAAAGCTTTAATTGTTTGTACTAGTCTTTAATCTCTTAATTCCCCCATGGGAAAGATAGGTTGCTTTGGTTAGTAATATAAATATAGAGAAGGTAGGAAAGATAAATAACTAATGAGCTTGACTTGTGAGAAAGTAACTTAGATAAAATAAAACCTGAACACAAAATCTCACAATAAATATGTTTACTAACCTCAAACGCGTTTCAACAAAGTAACTAAGTTTGGTTACTGTAGCCCATGCGTCACTGAGGATGGCGACATTGTCGTTGAAACTCGTTTGAGGTTGTAATATATAGAGAAGATAGGACAGATTAGTAATATAGAAGGCCGGGAGCTGCTGCTCTCTGGAAGCGAATAAATAAAATGAAACAGCTTTAATAAACTTGGTAAAGACAGTTTACAAAACATTCTTACAACATTGCAATATTTTTGTAGTTCTTTCCATATTATTTCATGACAGCAGTGAAGAATGATTTTATGCCTTAGAGGAAAGTGAATTACATGACCCTAATCCAAGGAGACTTTTAGGTTGTAAAGTTGTACTGCTCGCAAGTTACGAGTACGAGTGGGACCACTAGTCGTTGAAGCAATACAGGTGCCACAAAGACACTTGTGTATGGCCTGGAATAAAAGAATCAAGTGTTGTTTACCCGCACAAAGTTGTCGTCCACCTTCCGCAGCCAGTGTCACTTCGTTATGGGTGTCTGCAGTTTCCTAAAAGTGTGTTTTTAAGTCTTTGTAACTTTTGAATGAGGTTTTCTTAAAACATACATTGTGTCTCATTACATTTGGGATATGATACAATTATAAATCTGGGGTGGATTGATACAAGGTCGTTTTTTTTTCTTAAATAGGTAAATTAATTTTAAAACTGATAAGTAATGTCTGAATGGATATCTTAACGGTAGATAAGAAAGACCAATAGTAAAAATACACAATCAAAATTGTAATATTAAGTATTAAAGTTTAGAACTGCATGGTTTGACCCTGTTTTACCAACCATTTCTAACAATATTTTACAACTTAATAAATAAAGTAAATCTCCTTAATAAATGACGAATACAATACCAAACACATTTTATAACATGGATTTTACCGAGACAGTGCATGTTATCAAAGTCACTTAGGAATGTTGCCATGATTTTTTAGTGTTTGATTACTACAGCAGATAGCACACTGGAAGATGCAACACTCAAGATTTGTATGTTTAGACCCAGCCACCATCTTGAATTTCAACTCCCATTAGAGCAATGTTAAACGCGTAACAAGATTACTGGAATAATAATGATCAGAAAATGATTCTGAATATGTAATTTTAAAGGTTTAGGTCAGTCCGGATGTGGATATAATTTAGTTTTTTAAATTTGTTTTAACTAATTTATTCTTTTAGTTAACTCAAAATTAAAGGTGTCGATTTATTTCTTATTCAATAATTTAAATATCAATAGTGTAAAAAGCCAAACACATTCAAAGTTAATAATTTTAATAAATTTGGGTAATTTATGACGATAAAATCTGCTTTATTGTGGGAGCATGTACGAGCCTAATTTGTGTTCCTACTCAAGTGTTTATCCTGCACTCTGGTGGTTATCACATCAACTTGTTGCTCGAGAAGGAATATTAGAAAAATAAAATATACATTAATTTTGAATGCGTGGGAGAAAGCTGTGTTTAATAACACATACTCACTAAATTGTCAGTACGTTTACAGTCAGGGTTACGTCTGATTAAGCTGCCATATATTTGCTAGCGGAAGAATGAAACTCAAGGCTAGTAGTGTACAGCTCTGCCACTTGGAGCGCTCCGGTCAACTCAGAAATAATTGTTCACTCCTGCCGAGCATTAATTCTGTCTTTAGTTAGTTTTATTATTTAGTGTCGTTTCAAATGAATATACAGTAAAGTCCGGTTTATCCGGCCTCGTTTTATCCGACCCCTCGTATAATCCGGCCCAGCATCCTAAGAATATAATGAAATAAATGAAGCACAATCTAAGCGATCCGAAAACATCTTACAACACGTAAGAACACCTGCAATATAGTGACGACAATGGCATACAACTTTTAATGCAAAATTTGTTTGAGGTTTTTATACAATATTGTACGTACAGTACTCTAGTTAAAATATGTTACACTTGTAACAATGGTTGTATCTACAGTACTATAACAAACCCCAAGATTTGGTCCATCTATTTGTTGTTTTATTGAATGATTCCAATTTAAATTACAGTAATACAGTAATCCCTCGCTATTCGCGGGGGATAGGTTCCGACAAATTGCCACGAATAACAAAACCGCGAATTGTGAAAACTAAATCTTTATAGGAAAAGGGGGGTTATGTTCTTGACATATAGAAATTTTTAAAACATTATGTACTAATACCTATAATTAATTTATTTGCATAAGATATAGGCAGTCGTTGTTATATGCTTTCCGGCTTTACGCGGTAAAAAAAGTCCTTGAAAGGTTTAGTATTTGAGCTGAGTTGTTTGGAGTGTAGAACCACACATTACTTATATCCTCTGTAGTAGAACAGTTGATAAGTTATTGGAGCATTGTTTGTCATCTCACTTTCCCCTCAAGGTCAGTGCTCTCATAATGGTACCTTTACCCATCCCTACTAGCTCGTTCATTGTATGGGTTTGTCTATTTTTAGAACTTAGACATTTCAATTTTTGTCAAGGATCAAACTATCGTTCGCCGTCAGTAGCGAAAATATTAGTTACGAGTGATAAAACGTAGTAAAAATTTAATTTCTTTCAAAATATTTTACTGTAATTTTAATTAAGTCTTTAAAATTAATTTGACTTGCTGTACACTAAATTGATGTCTCCAACTAAATCACAGTATGCCATTGACCTTCATTTGCACAAGTCCACTTGTATTTACGCAGAGGTGTGTTGTAGGGAAATCCCATCTTGTATGTTTTGTTGTATTTGCGAGTGTTTCGTCGACGTGGTATCTATACAATGTTATTAAATTCGTACAATAATAATTACAGTGCTACACTATAATAATTTACGAGTTTTGCATGTACTTTATTGCTATGTATACAGTATTTTTTCTTTTTTTAGCGACCGCGAATAATCAAAACCGCGAATACCAAGTCCACGAATGTCGAGGGATTACTGTACTGTAAATTTTTCTCATGTACGTTTATTGGCTTATTTTAACCCTATACCGGATTATCCGGCTTTTATGGTATCCGGCCTGGTACTCCGCCATATTAGGCCGGATAAAGCGGACTCTACTGTACAGGATGTCTCGCAACCATTCAACCAAACTTTACCGTGTTATTCAGCAGGTCAAAACTAGCAAATAATACAATATAACTTGTGTTCTATCTTGCTTAGTTTACAAGTTGTCCGTCTGTGTGTGTTTTTGAAACAAATTGTCTCATTAACGGTTTAAGATAGATTCACAAAACTCAGCATGAAGTTTATAACATTTATTTACAAAAACGTGCATCATTCCGTTTTAAGATGGTGATGGTTCAAACTTCCCAAAGTTGAAAGTCTAAGAAACTAAAGGTTTAACCTTAGAAATGGACGGATCCAAAGCAGACAAAGGTACAACGAGAGCAGGAATGTACATGCACAAAGGACCGTACACACAGAAAAGATAATCAGTGTCGTTGGGGCTCTACTACTCTGCAGTCTTCTACGTACATACTTGCATGCCCAAATCGAATACTGGACTCGGGACTCTAATGTACATAGGTTGTCTTAGCAGGCTATACAGGATCTGATTGTATACATTGAAACAAATGGTACCAGGAACTGGCACATACTTTCTCACAAACATATTTAAATTATTAAACAGATTCACTGTGACTTGTAGGGTGGGGTAGGAGAGGTGATTTTTTATTAAAGTAAGAGATTAACTAGTAAATATTATTATTATTATCTACAGAGAAAACTATTCAATCGATTTCGAACAAATTTGTACCTAACACGTCAATTAGGCCTGTATAGATGCATGAAATTTTTTTGAAATTATTATAAAAATAACCCCCTTTATGACCAAAAAACCCCACAAAAATCAGTTATTATTATTATTATTAGCTAAACGAGAATTTTTAGAAAGATGCGGTTTTTTGCATATGGTAGAGTACATTAAAGGCTACAAATAAGCCAAATTTTATCAAAATCGTTAGAGCCGTTTTTTTTTACAAACAAATAATAACTGATTTTTTGGGTTTTTTTGCCAAAAAGAGGCTTGTTTTTGAGCATCTATATAGGCCTACTTAACATGTCTGGTGCAAATTTGTTTAAAATCGATCGAATAGTTTTCGCTCTAGCTTTGTATACATACAGACAGACATTTTGTACAAACCACTTTTTTGGACTCAGGGGGTCCCAAAACGGATATTTCCACAAAAATCTCAACATCGATTTTTTTGCGATCACTATACTTTCTCTATACTATAGTATAGTGACAAAGTAAAATGTTTAGTAACCTTTTCTCATATTCAGCTTAGTTTAGTCGCAATCCACCATTTTACATTTTATTTTTATACAAAAACTGTAACTCCAGAAATAGATAAGATATTGAGTTCAAATCTGGTATAAGCATTTTGTATTCCAATAATATGTAAATACTACGTTGAATACATAATTTATGTAGTTAAAAGTTGAACAGTGTCATATAGTAATAGGCCTACACGTAACTTAGGACAGTTTGACAGGAGGAGGTACATAAACTACACAATTAAACATAAATATATTTAATTCAATCTTTAAAAATATTACAAATAAAACTAAACCGCCTTAGAACGCAACGCAGCCGGCAGTGCAGCCAATCTGGAAAATCAATTTACAACATTGAGATCACACAAGTTCAATGGAGAACCAAAAACAGAGGAATAAGGAAATAGACGAGAAATCTTTTAGGAATGAAAAGAGGAATATTTGAAAGGTTTTTCATAATAAATAATATAGATCAAGATTAATCAAAGTAATGGATATGAGGACCAAAAGAAGGCACTTGATGAACAATAAATAATATTGGGAGCAGAAAGGTTAGGTTGCAACTAGAGGACATACTTGGAGGAATTAAATTTACATAATTGAGAGGTTTTAGATAAAGATAAACAAAGCACAATAATAAAATTTCTGCTGTAAGCAAGTTTGGGCAAAAGTACATTTTATATTCTTAGCACAACCACATTCAAATTACTGCACAACTGCCTCTAATCAAATACAAGTATCCACATCACCGCAAATTCAATTTAATTATGGTATTTCCCAAACTAAGCATGATTGAATTCGAGTTGTGATTATCTCAGATATCTTTCAAATCTAATATTTCTCAAAATTAGATCAATCCAATTCAAACATAAAAAAAAGAGAAATTACAATTTCTCAATGTAAGTTTAAATTAAAGTGATTTAAATCCAATATTTTATAAACTAAGCGTAAACAATTAAAGTTTCCGCTGTACCATGATTATTCTTGTGGACGTAAATTTTGATGATATTTCTTAAAATGAATATGTGCGATTTATAATACGCGCAAAAGTTAATCATTATTTACTTCCAATATTTTATCGAATAAGCATTAATAAATTCGTATCACCGCAAATACTGTTTTTAAAGAAAACTGCATTTAATTCAGAAGTTTCGAAAAATAAATTGCAACTTATAGTTAGCACATTGGTCACGAAGTAATCTAGAATATTTTGACTTTACGTGTTTTGGTTCATTTTGGTGAAAATTATCTCGCCTCCTAAAATAGCAATAAAAATAAAACTCCTGATGGCTCTCATTTTTTATTACTTATTATTCCTGACGCTAAAAATTTTAAATTTTCGTGAAACCCAAGCTTCCGCACACCCTATAAGCGGAATGAATCGAATGGGTGAGGAGTAAAGGTAAAACATGTTCTACATGAACAGCCAGATTGGTGTATGAAACAAGAGGAATCAAGAAATTGGTGAGAAGTATTTGAGGAACAATAACCATATAGCGGAGGATACAAGATAACATACTATAATAGCAACACATAGAATTTTTCACCGTTAAACGGTAATTTTAAATACAACTTTTTCAGAAGGCACACCACTCAGCTTCTATTGAATTTAAAAACATTTACGTGCAACTGTTTCATATTTCACAAAATTTTAAAAAGTCGTACACTAAGAGGTTGATTTGATGCATTGAATGATAAACAATTTCGTGGTTAATTTCAAATCCCAAATGTAATACACTTTGATTTGAAACAACAGTTGTAACGAGTTTTGTAGTTTTAATTTTTACAAACAATGTTTTCATATTCTTTAATCATCCACAAAAACTTTATATTTAAAAAACTATACATTTATTTTAAAATTACGATCCTAAAGGATGCCTCGTATTAAACTGACCAAACTTACGAAAATGGTTTTATAGATCAGAATAAGAATAATAAGAACTATTTATATTCCCCCCCCCCCCCCCGAAATGCATAACAAATTACCTCTAAAATGGTGCAACCGATTGATTTGAATCTTGGCTCATTACTTAATAAGGTAAATACCTAATTTGAGAAAAAAATAACCAATTTGATCCAATGATCTGTGTCAAAATGGCGACTGTCAAGACACTTTGGCGAAAACATTTCCGAGTTATTTTATTTATTTTGTTCCTTAGTATGAGTTACATCGATGTTTTTACATTTGTACAGTATTTTTTGTGGATTAATTTTGATGAATTGGACTAAGACAGAATATTGCTTTCAAAATAAAGTCAACGCCATGTAACCGCAATATTAACGTTTTCTACAAATTAGTACAAACTCTGTTACTTTTATTGTTGTTGTTCCTTTCATCTCAGGAATTATTGTCTTAGGTCTAAGTAATGTTTTGACAAACTAAAATTAAATACATTTTCCTTTTTAATAACAATTTTATAAATACAGTAGAACTCCAGCTATCTGAATCAATTGGGATTGGACCCCATTCAGATAATCAAAAATTCGGATAATTGGATTTTTTCCGAAAAAAGGGTCTATTTGAACCTTTTCGGGACTAGATTCGCGTTTACGCTACTGGAGTAAACTATCCACACATACTACGGTCACTTATACACGTTTAATGTATATAACTTTAACGTTTGAGTACTATCATCGCGTTAACGCGAGTAATTTAATTGTTTTACTGGCATTTACTACAATCTATTAACTTTAAAATGAACTATTTCGATTTTTGATAGGAGGTACTAGCTATCAGTAGAAAATAGAGAGAATAAAATCATGTTGCCAGACCGCGTTTAGTCGAAGCCTATTTTGAAAAATGAATTAGGAATATATGCTTTATCCAAAAATGAAATTTGATTATAACAAATTGTAGAGAATAAATCATAGAATTGAACTGTATATTTGAAAATGTTAAAATAACCTTATTTTATAAATATATTTCACTTTGTTTCACTAAATTACAACGAGTAAAACAAACCTCTCGCCAGAGCGCTAGGCATACAAAGCCAGACGCATTGTCCCACGCTTAAAATAACCAAGCCTGAGCATGAATTAGGATTTAGACTATGTTAGTCTCAAAAAGGTTAATTAATTACTGTATGTATGTTGAAAACGGGAGAACAAATCTACTGTATTTTTAAATAAAAAGAGCCTTTAATTAACTAAATGAAAAGGTAACACTTTGACATGTTAAACCGACTGACAACTGGCGCCTATACTAGTTTCGCAGAGGGAAGGACAATAGCGCACGTAGACAGAATCATTATTGTTTCGAATCGCAGAACGTTCATGTCTTAATTTTTTTTTCTGAAATTCTGAAAGCGATTTATATAGTTGGAGTTTTACTGGAATTGATTTTTATGACATAAATTTTAACCAGCATAGTAGAAGATAGTTTACCTCTCTTTTTCAGTAGTTTACGCAGTATAGGTAATGTTATTCAGTAGGTCTATGTTTTATCACTAAAGCAAAACTAAGGAGCAATGGAAATAAACCTTTGTTTAACTAAAATAATATTAATAGACCTACCTTGGTGCTAAGATCGTCCCTACAAAACACTCTGTATACCGGATGAGGATAGCACGAAGGGGGCGAACTTATAATTCTTAAACGGTAAATAGAATTATTAATAGAATTAATTATTATAGAAATAATTATTATTCTTCTTTACAGAAGAATAAAGTCACGGAAAATGTTTAAAACGAAAACCGTAAGTGTAATGGCGACTAAAAAAACAATCCACTTAATTTTCTTACCCCGTATAAGAAATTAATTTTACTACCTTCTCAATGTCTGCGACTCAAATTTGGGATTTATTTGGGCTGCCGAAACTTATTTCAGTATTTTGTATCTTTATGTAAAATTGTACTTTAGATGTTTCACAGCGTATTCCGAAAGTTTTTATATTTAAAAGTGACAATCAATGAGGTATTTCAGGACATTAAAAAAAAAACTGTATATTAATTTTTTGTAATGTTTCTAATTTATCACCCACTTTGACAGGCAAAAGAAATTTACCCATGGCATCTTATGAGTACTGAAACACTATAGCATCTTGCCTAGACGGAGGTATAATCTTTTACAATAAACTCTCTCCTTTTAGACAATGAACGTAACCCAACTTCTCTTCATAACGTACAGCGGAAGTTAAAGATAAAAATCACAAAACATGAAAAGAAAGCCATCAACTGACGTTTCACAAAAACCGATTTTCTATGATCCTCCTGATAGACAAGGGACAGATAAACGTTTACAGCATCGTAATGTCAAATAACAAACCCCTTCAGTTGTGCAATCATTGTTGGTGTGTTTTAACAAACTTTTTATTATTGTTGAGGATAAAAAATATATAAATTAAGAGAAAGAAGGAATACATTCATTGAACAAAGTGGGAGTAGCTTATAAGATATTTGTATCAAATTAAACATACCTTAAACTATGAACTTTAAATCAAAAAGTCAAATACAGTAGAACCTAGGTTATCCAAGATTCCTTATTAAAAACTTTTGTCAAAATCAATTCTGTTAACTTACAAATAAATGTAGTGAATGAGGAAGTGGTCTTGGGCATGTTTACACTTCCCTCCTCTTGGCATCGTATTTAGGCCACAACATCCTTTCCCACGGTTGTTTCTTCCCCCTGCTACTGTATTTTGTTCTTTTGTTTTTAGTCGGTGTTGTTGTATAAACTGTTGTATTATCTTTAAATAAAAAATGGGAAGAAATTAAACCATTAGATGGTGGTGATTCAATAAGAAAAGTGGTAAGTGAGGTATTGGGGAAGTGACTGTCGGGGATTGGAGACAAAATAGGTCAAACATTGAAAAAAGGGAATCTCAACATAAAGAAGAGGCTAGACAATCAATGAAAAAAACAAAATGAAAAAAAATTCAGAGGCATTATTTTTGTGGTTTTTATTGCAGTAGTTTACAGTATCCAATTTCTTTCATTTGAGTATATTATCAAACATTCTCTGTTTATTTAAAACTATATTATTTAAAGCTAAATAAAATTGATATTGAAGTTAGGCTCCAAATAAGCCTATAACAATGTAAATGATGCGGGAACTCGCAAGTCAATGGTTTTCTCACGGCCTACCGTATTAACCGAGTTTTTGGTTATCCGGAACTACTTCGGATAATCAAGGTTCTACTGTATGCCTCTCCAGATGAACTAGATATGCACAATTTTTGTTGATCCTTCCTAAATGTAAACGTACCTGTATTATAACATAAAGACGCAGACTGGATGCTGACGGTTACAGATGTTTTGATGTTGATGGGTTATAGATGTTTTGATGTTGATGGCTTGTAGATCTCTCAATGATGGCGGTAAAGATGTTTAGTCTGACAACAAATATTTAAACTAGATTAATTATAAATAGGCCTAATCAAATTAATACAACTACAGGAATAAACAAAATTATCAGTTAACCCTGTGATTGGCATGTTACAATATTACCTGAAGTGACAGAACCTGTGTAAGGTTTTATAGGCTTTTTTTTTAATTTTTTACAAACATATTTTACTGGTTTATGCTAACTATTTTCCCAACTACTCTGAACTAGGGAAAGGCATATTTTTAAAATTATGGAGTGAACAATTCTGAATGTTAAATAGCATAAGCAGAACAAACAAAAGTTACCAACTGGAAACAAGTGACCTGTAGCTGTAGGATGTTCGGGTTTTTATTATTTTATAATTTCAACAAACAATATCACCAGTTAGTAATGCAATGTAAAACTATGCTTACAAAATCTTCTTGCAATTGTTGTTTGAAATAAAATTGGAAATTATACAACCAGAATGTTTATCACTCGATGCTTCAACCTCTATGTGCATGATGTTTTTAACAGAACCAGTTTAATGTAATGTCATTAAGTTCAATTGAAACTGAGCGTTTTTTTGCCTTCTGCCAGTTTTATTTAAAATTACCATTTAACGGTGGAAAATGTTGTGTTTCTACATATGTTGCCTTGTGTGGCGCACTATGTGGATGTAACAGATTTGACTTGACTTCTGGTGAGAGAAAAAGTTAAGATGCGCTTATAAGAGGTTCAACTTTGCCCGTGATACAAATTTGGGAAACTCCTATTTGGAAGATAATAAAACAGAATATATATGCATTAATATTATTTTAAGGTTTTTAAATTTAAAGGTGTTTACTCAGCAAACTGTAGAATGTACAGGTTGTCTTGTAGCCTTTCTACCAAACTTTACCATGACATTCAACAGGTCAATCCTATCAAATAAATACAGTATAACATGTGTTAGTTAGAAGTGTCTGTCTGTATTTGTGGTTTTGAATGTTTTAAGATAAATTCAAATGAAACTCAGAGTAAAAGTTTATCACATTGGTTTACTAAAATCTTTAGTTTTTTAGATATTCAACTTTAAAACGTTTGTGCCGAAGCCATCTTGAAACCGATAACTGCAGCAAAATTTAATTTAGCACATTTTTGTAAACCACTGTAATAAACCTCCATGCTGGAAACCGTTTGTGAGATAGGCTAATAATTTTGTTCAAAAATACGTATACAGACAGACAACTTGTAAACTAAACAAGATACGACGACATATGTTATATTGCAATGTTTGCTAGTTTTGCCCAGCTGACTAACATGGTCAAGATTGGCAGATTGGTTGCGAGACACCCAGTATAATTCTACTTATTAATATACAGCATCAGTAACAAATTTTTGATATTTGAATTCAATTACACTTTAAGGCTTTTGGTTAAAACACTGTGGATTCAATTAACCATCCATTTAGTAGATATCATAATAATAATTTAAAAACAATAATGATTTACAAAATCTTAAATGTTAGAACCAAAGCACAAGTTGAAAGGTTTTGAAGCTCTGAAGACATTTCTTTTATTTCAAATTTGACAGGCTTCGAACTTTAGCTATGCCCAAATGAAAAGTTTTTCGTGTTTTGCGCATATTTGAATAACGAATCATCAGCAGGCATCGATGTCAGGAAAGGGGGGAGCTCAATACATTGGGGAAGTTATACGATTGACCATTTATGTGGCACCTGCTTCTAGCTTGACCCACTGTATTAATGATTTTATCACAACAATTGTATTACATTTAAAATAACATTTTCAATTGTTAGTAATTTAGTTATCACTAAATAAGTTTTTCCTCACTTTTTCAGAAGTCCCTGGACATCCTCCCAGTTAGCAAGAGCCGATTTATTGCACAAAAGTGCAACTGATGCTCAAAATCAATTTACAAGGAGCACACAAATGAAACTGTAGTCGTATGCCATCCATATAAAAATTGCTCTGATGCTTTTGTTTTTTATTTAATATTTAAAATAAAAAGATAATAAATTAATCCTAGGTCAGTGAAATAATTTTGTACGATCTCAGACTATAACTCTAATAGTTAAATGAAGATAAAACTCACAAAAATTACTGATTAACAAGTGTTAGGTTTCTCCTTTATGGGTTAATAAATATAAGCAAGTAGTACTTGTTATATTTGTTTCTGATTCTTGACTTGATATATGCCTTGTCCTTTCTGTGCGTTGTCTTACATGCTGTTTTAACAGACGCTTTATCTAGAAAACAAATAATTTGAAATACTACTACTAACTCAATAAATACATATAGTATAAATTATAAATACTCATTTCATATTAATATTCTGTTTTATATTTCTTAAGGAAAATTAATTGTGAATTATATTATTACAGAGTAGTTTGATAAATAAAATTAATGTCTGCCTAAAATAAGACCTTTTAGTATGGTATTCAATATTACTATTGGTATTGTCCAAATCTTACAAATATAATAAAAAATTTATAATCTTATAATATAAACAAGGAATGTTTGTTAATATAAATATTTTAGCTCTTGAAAACAGCTCAAAAGAATTTGATGAAATTTTGAAAAGCGTAGCTTTGTAGGAATGCAGTGACACCATTTTAGACGTTGTAACTTACATGAAATAATGTTATTACAAATTTTCAGTCAATATAAATACTTACATACATAATTTAATAATTCTGATCTTAAAGGGTTGTCTAAAGAGTTGTCTTGCGAGGTAAATAGGTTTCAGGTGGACTTAAACTGAAAAAAAAAAAATTAAATTTTAAACAACAGATTGATATATTTTTAATAAAACATATAAACTGAAAACAATATTAAAAGAAATGGAAATACTGCTAAATCCTAACAAAAAACTGTAATTTATAAATTAAGCCAAGTAAATACACAGTACCAGAAACTGGTAGATACTTTCTCACAAACATATTTAAATTATTAAACAGATTCACTGTGACTTCATAAGACGTGTATTAAAGTAGGAGAGTGACTAATAAATATTATTAGCTAGAGAGAAAACTATTCGATTGATTTCGAACAAATTTGCACCAAACATGTCAATTAGGCATGTATAGGTGCACGAAAAAAGGTTTTGAAAAACAACCCCTTTTTGGCCAAAAACTCCCCAAAAATGAGTTATTATTATTAGCTTAAACGAGAATTTTTAGAAATATGCAGTTTTTTTCATATGGTAGGGTACATTAAGGGCTACAAATTTCATCAAAATCATTACAACTTTTTTGTATAAAAAATAATAACTGATTTTTTGGCGGGTTTTTGACCAAAAAGGGATTGTTTTTCAAATTTTTCATAACCTCTCTTTGTGCATCTATACAGTCCTAATTGACACGTTTGGTACAAATTTGTTCAAAATCGATCAAATAGTTTTCTCTCTAGCTTTGTATACATACAGACAGACACATACATTTTGTAATAACCACTTTTTTGGACTCAAGGGGTCCCAAAACGGATATTTCCACAAAAATCTTAACATAGATTTTTTTTGCGATCACTATATTTTCTCTATACTATATAGTATAGTGAGAAAGTAAAAAACATAAAATAACATTGTTGGGAAATACCCATTTGAGGTTAGGTTATTATTTTCAAATAGACAAATGATGGCCAATTAAAGATACAGTATTTTAATTGTCAAAAGTTATTTCAAAATTATTACTTTAGATACTTAAAACATGCACTTAAAAAGGTTAACTATTCAGTATACGCCATGCCTAAATGCAGAATATAAAAATGAATTGGTTGTTTAAAAGAACCGTTGCTGTAATTCAATTACTAACAAACTACAGGTAGACTTCAACAATGTCCAAACACAAAATCATTTCGCAGTTTACACTATAACTAACAAAATGCTAAATTACAGTACAACCTCTAGAGCCTAAAATGCCAACCCAAAAATAATTACATACGTTCAAATATATGATAGTCCCATTTCTGAAAGTTTCCATGGAATTTGAACGACTGCCCTTAAGACACATCGCTTAACACGGTCACTGCTTCGCATATTTTGTATTTCCTATGCTAGGAGCTGACCTTTTATTTTTTATATTTATAGCCAAACGAGTTAAAATTGCTTTATTTTTTAACCTTTCTACGTAATAATCAATAATATTTTAAACCAGACGCACATAAGCTTAAAATTGGCGTTCTGTGTATTGAAAATACTACCAATACGGGGGTTGGCGTGCGAACCACGCAATGCATTGTGTATTGAAAAAACTGCTAATATGGGGGTTGGCGTGCAATGCACTGTGCGTTGGCCGCTTCTCATAGTGTTCAGTGTCAAGGTCACATGTGCGTCCTTAGCAGTGAACGTGTTAAGGAAAACATACAATAACAAAATATGATAAATTTATTTCTATTAGACAAAGCACGATAAAGAGAGTGGAATGTCAATTTTATGATACAAATCAGTTTACAAGCACAAAGACTTACCTAAATTGCGAACGCGAAGTAATTTTGGTGTTACCAGCAAATAACAAAATGAAGGAAAAACTTTAAGTTTATCATGTGTTGTCAGCGTTAGCGGTCGAAATAAACAATAAGTAATTCCCAAATTTTGAAATTTATCAGTAAAACCATTTGAATTTAAATGAAGCGATTCCGATGCCACCCTGAACGTTCTCAACCCACAACGGCGAAGGACAATGGCCACAATTCTCTGGATAATTAATCAGCAGGAGTGGTGGTGGTGGTGAAGCATTTTCAGTCTGATAACAAACAATTAGCTTAATTAAAAATAGGCCTAATCTTAAGTTACAGAAGTATTCAAAATTATTTAAAGTGACTCTGGCAATTTTAAAAGTAATTAAAAAAAATTTGTTTTAAAATATAAAATACAATTTGCAGAGTTTAACAAATGGCATATTTTGAAATTGTTTTACCACAATAACTCTGAATGTTAAATTGTACAGGCAGAAAGAACATACAATGGCTATAGATCAAGAAGCATGTGATTATTAGGCTAGCATTATTTTAGATACTTTGTGACGTATTTTTCGGTCACACAAATTTTAATATCAGTTTCCGAAAAATACAGTCAAATTTACTTT
>JAGFPH010009510.1:0-14215 GCA_018207615.1 Philaenus spumarius | reverse complement strand
ATGAAATTTGGTATGTAGCTTCCTCTAGGGCCATAAGTGTTCACTAAAAAAGGGTTTTAAAAAATTGGAAATTTTAGGGGGGAGTGGGGGTAAAAATTACTAAAGCTCGATTTCTCCAAAATTACCGAACAGATTGGAATGAAATTTGGTATGTAGCTTCCTCTATGGAAATAAGCATTCGCTAAGAAAGGGTTTAAAAAAATTCGAAATTTTAGGGGGTTTTGGGGGATCAAAGTTATTAAATCACAATTTCTTCAAAACTACTGAACGGATTGGAATGAAATGTGGTATGTAGCTTCCTCTAGGGCCGTAAGTGTTCACTGAAAAAGGGTTTTAAAAAATTGGAAATTTTAGGCGGGTTTGGAGGGTAAAAATTACTAAATCATGATTTCTCCAAAATTATCGAACGGATTGGAATGAAATTTGGTATGTAGCTTCCTCTAGGGCCAACCACCACGTTCAACGCCGTTCGGGTCAGCTAGTTTTGTATAAATGCCTACAATTTTCTATAATTACAATTATAGACTACTCGCAAGCTCGCTTTTTATTGTACTTGTATATTATTTTAAGTTTTGATCGATTTTGGAGGAACCAGATGGGCTAAGGTCATATAAAAAACAAAATGTGCAGAAAAATCTCCTATATATATTTTTGTAGATAAATCCCAAAATAGTTTCATTCACAATAGATTAATAGACTTCCCGTCAAGAAACCTGCTTTTGGTTGATGGATTTTTTTTCTAATGAACTCGTCATAGGGACTTAGAAAACCAAATATGTACAAAATATATTAGTAGAATTTGCGACTACGGACTATGGTCTGCTTCGCTTTGCTCACAGCGGAAAAACTCACTCCGCGAGTTTGCATCCCAAGGATCAGATGCTGCCCCCACGGTAAAATCCCCACGTCAATTTGAACCGAATAGTTTAATTGTATTTTACATTTTGAGCAATATCCTATATTTTTTTAATAAAATTTAAAAATTTGTATTCTACTACAAAAAAATCTCAAAAAAGTGTTTTACAGTAATCCCTCGACATTCGCAGACTTGGTATTCGCGGTTTTGATTATTCGCGGTCACTAAAAAAAGAAAAAATACTGTATAAATAGCAATTGAAGTACATGAAAAATTCGTAAATTATTATAGTGTAGCACTGTAATTATTATTGTACGAATTTAATAACATTGTATAAATACCACGTCGACGAAACACTCGCAAATACAACAAAACATACAAGATGGGATTTCCCTACAACACACCTCTGCGTGAATACAAGTGGACTTGTGCAAATGAAGGTCAATGGCATACTGTGATTTAGTTGGAGACGTTAATTTAGTGTACAGCAAGTACACAGTAAATATTACAGTAAAATATTTTAAAGAAATTAAGTTTTTACTACATTTATCACTCGTAACAGTCGTAACCAATATTTTTGCTACTGACAGCGAACGATAGTTTGATGCCTTGACATGACTAAGTTCTAAAAATAGGCAAACCGAGACAATGAACGAGCAAGTAGGGATGGGTAAAGTAGGGTAACCTTGCAAGGCCCTTTTTCACCGCGTAAAAGCGAAATCGCGTAAAGCCGGACTGCGTATATCTTATGAAAATAAATTAATTATAGGTATTAGTACATAATGTTTTAACATTTTCTATATGTGAAGAACATAACCCCCTTTTCCTATAAAGATTTAGTTCTCGCTATTCTCGGCAATTTGTCGGAACCTATTCCCCGCGAACAGCGAGGGATTACTGTATTATGTGTTTCTTATTGCTCCTGTATGGAATATAGAACAAGGGACTAGATAGACAATATGATAGCATTGTTTATGTCTCCTTAATTTTTAATTGTAAACCTCTCGCGTATACAAATTATACAGATTCAGGCCTAGAAAACCAATAAAACTTGTTATAACTGCTCATAGATGGTGCTGAAGAAGTCGTTTTTACTTATACTTTTAGAGATAGTAAAGTAACTAAAATGTTGTTAGTTTATTTAAGACCAGCCTTAGCCGAGTGAGTATCAGAAGAAAATACCGGGTTTGAATCTCGCCTAGAAACCAGATAGATTTCATATCTGTGGTTAGAGGGAAATGGAGGTTGTCAAATTACAAATACTTTCTTTACAAATTACATTTTATTTCAAAATTACCTATCTGGTAGACAAAATTAGCGTTGTTTTAGGTTATAAGTTTATTGGTCTAACCTATTGAAATTAAGTTGAAGCTTGCCTAATTTGGTAAAGTTAGGGTTAAGATTAAAAAATTCATAATTTTAAGATTATAAGATTTAACGCTAGTACGCAAATAAATGTAAATAAAATTAGTTCATTTAAAAACATATTTCCTAAAAAAAACTGTACAGAAAATTAGAAAATAAAATACAAGTCAATAGAAGTATTTTTCCAAAATTATTGTGAATTTTAAATATGGGTAAATAATATTGGCATAAAATTAAAAAATGCACGAAGCACGAAAATATTTTCTATTTGTATCTTTTGTTTAAACACTTGTAAAACGTGTCCTTCCCTGTGACTGGGCGCGGTTTTAAACGTACCTGTCCTATTCACTTTACGTTGGAAAAGAGGGAGTTTAGTAGTTGTCCAGAACAATTTATTTGACCTGAGTAATTGTTAGGAACCCTTCTACGAGTCCAGGTCCAGTAGCCTAGGACAAACTATCTTGCTCATCATTCATAAGAAGAAACAAAACAGAGTACGTTTTGCTTTTTGGTATACGGAAATTTATAAGCTGCCCCTATTTTAAGACCATTACATGGAATCAAGTTAACCTGACATCCTAACTAACTTTAACCTATCTTCTTTTACAAAAGTTATAGATTACCCCAAAGAAACAAAAAACTAAAACTTTCCTTAGAATATCGTCAACATGCCAGAAGTAGAGCTTGGATCAAACTAAACATATTAGTCGTGTTAACCCTCAATAATCAACTTCACAACATGTAAATAAACAAAACCATTTGCACCTGCTACAGTGCAGCGACCTATGAGTCAGGGAGAATGGTGCGACTGAGGGGTTTAACACTTTGACTGGTGGGTTATCGAATAGCAAACGAGCCCCAAAAAGTGAGTTTTTTGCATTTTTTTAGATTTTTTGAAAATTTTATTTTTTAATTATAGTTATGTCTAAATAAGCCTACCTAGTACCTGGACCTATGAAGATTTCAATATTTTTCCTCCAAAAATGCTTGAAATTACAATCTGATTCTGGAACTGATTTTTTTGTTGGAAAAGTCGGGAAAACCCGGAAAAACTTTCTAACATCAAAATCAACGGAACATAGCGATGTTTATACTCAAATGAAGGACAATTTTTGCTGATTTAGAATACGTTATATATTTGGAGAAAAAAATTGAAACCACCATAAGCCCACACATCGATATAGTCCTTACCAACAAATGTCGGAAAATAAAAAATCCAAAATAGGCCTAGTTTATAGAAATACATTTACTATCCAACTTGTCAATATAAAATAGAAAACTTGTCACAGTATTGAATATAATAAATGAAAAATAAAAATCGTCTTAGGGTACTTTAGAAATTGATTTTCATGTGATAAGTGCGGACTCTGGAACACAGAGAGGTACTTCACATTCGGTGCACAGCCACACCATGTCTTTACGGCGCTAAGCTCGGACTGCAATCCACCTGCACACATAACAGGCTCGGCGGGGCTTCTGTTTGTTTTCGGTTGCCGGGATAAAGCTTTTAAACTACTGCAAACATTTCAAGCAGGTATGCTAGATATGCTTATAAGTGGCTCACGACATATATGCGGGGTTACTAAGAGCGGTTAGGATGCTTCCCGCACCTGTGTCGGGAATACCGCAAGTAGCACTGGCGTATTGTTGAAAGGTGACTTGAAATAGAGTGTTCTTAACTATGATTCAAGAAAATCTGTTCGGCCTATCGGGGTTTTTTAAAATGTTTCATTTATCTGTTATATTAGTAAACTCTAGTCTTATTATGTTCATTTATCTACTCACTTATTAGAATCTGGTCCTCAGCTCTTTTTAGTTCTCTGAGTCTACCAAGGCAAAACTGTCCAAGTCCCAACCTAGTTGAGAAATAAAGAAAGATCAATTTCACTTTAACACACTAAATGCCTCACAACCACACACAGCCCGGTCACCACCATAACTGAGGACCATATAAGAATGTCTCTAGATGTTCACAATGCAGGGCATAGTGGAGGAGCTGGATCATGAGCTACCCATGAGGAGTGTAGGAAGGTTCTGGTGCCACAGAACTCTGTGCTTGGCCCGCTACTCTGAACAATTTGTAGATGATGGAAGGAGTGAAAGTGGTTGGTTATGCAGACTATCTCGCTGTGGTAGCAACAGCAAATTACACAGAGATTACACTTCTGGTGGCTAGAAGAACTCTGCGGGGTATTGAGGTAAAGGTGGAAGATAAACTTCCGATGTTTATGAGTATTTTTTTATCACAATATGCGTATGACTGACCACGTAAACTATGAGGATGAGAGAACAGAGCAATCAGTAAAAACTATTAATAGGGTTCTAGTAAATGTTAGTGGACTTGGGGCAAGTAAACGGAAGGTTTTGATGTCGTCTGCCTATTCAGTAATTCTGTACGCGGCTCCTATTTGGATCGAAGCGCTGAAATATGCAAAATATAGGAGTCTACTGACCTCTCTGCAAAGTAGAATTACGCTCAGCAATTAGTGCGTATAGGATGGTGTTCCAAAGCGGCGATTACTCTTGCAGGGTTCCCATTGATCTGCCGGTGAAGGAAAGGGTTTGCAAGTTTCAGGACCGGGAGATTAATAGCCGTGTCTTGATGCAAGAGAGAGTAAGAGTACGGAAGCGGAGATGGTGCAAGTAGAAACTTTAGTCCAAGTATCAGTCGTGAGGACCAGTCAGGCTCTCATGGGACTTGGAGAGTTCAGGGAATACCTCTGAAGATTAAGAAAAAAAGTGATCCCTCTTGCGTTGACTGTGGGAGAAGAACACAAACATTTTTATCGTGATGATGTATCTTAGACATAGAGGGCTTAAAAGCGGCAATTGGAATTCCCTGATGCCTCTAACAGAGTAGGATGTATGCTCAGCAGAGGAGGTGTATGGAAAGCTTGCACTACGTTTTTTTATGTCAGTAATGTCACAGAAGGAGGAAGAAGGCAGGATTTTAGACAGGACAAGAATTGCTTGATATCAACTGAGTATGAAGATTTAGGTAAGATTAGGTTTAAGTTAGAGTAGGTTAGGTTACGTAAGATAAGATTAGGTAACGTAAGGTTAGGTCAGGTTAAGTTAGGTAACATATTAGGTTAGGTAAATTTAGGTTATGTTACATAAGATTTGGCTAGGTAAGGTTAGGTTAGTTGGAAACCATAGTTTGATCTTTTGATCTCACCATGGCAGACAAACACCTCATCAGCCTCAATTATGATGGCTCCTTTTTTTGACGTCACAAACATTCTCTACATATTTTATATAAAAAAAACAATAATATCATTACTCACCACTTTTTAAATAGGCTGTCTTCCTCCTTTGTCTTCAAGTAGAGAACCCATCAAACGTTGTCCTAAAATACATTTGGGAAAATACTTAAAACTAAAAGAGCCCATGCGAAGATGAAGAGAATGATTTTTTCTGTTGACGTTGGTTGAAAACATTATTGTTTTCTGAAGAAGTTGTTCCTTATGAAAACACCTAAAAACCTGTAAAACATACATGCTAACAAAACACATCCTATTTAAGTACAACCTAACATATATGGGCAAGGGTATGTAAACATTTTACATGGTGGAGGGGATGAGGGGCCGCGGTTTCTAATGCAACCTCTAAATGTGTTGAGGAATTACGCCAGGGGATAGTGTAACAAAGTATGGTGTACACTCGGACAATTTGTCGAGTGCGTGCTGCGTAATTGTTGTGTAATATGTTGTAGTGATTCCGTCGAGTGTAAGTGGCCTGAAAGAAAAATTACAAGTTAGTTAAATCAAACATAAAATACTAACTTAAAACTACCTTGCTCCATTTCTTAGGCAACAATTTTAGTTTAACACAAAACAAAAATCTATTAAATTTATCTTGATCAAATTTGTACTGTATCTTATTAATACAGACACAGCTGAACCGCTGACGTGAGTTGAACGAATTTCCAAAATTAAGTTTATATGTTTTAGGGTTTCAACCGACTATTTGGGAAATTGCGTGTAGTCACGAAGGCGCTTAAAAGCTACCTGAGGTATGAAATACCGTATATTAGTAGAATATGTTCGCACCTCTGTCTCCAGTCTTGGCTCAAGCGTTGTTTTGTTTTGTTCGTAGTGGAAAAACTCTACCTCACGGCCTCGGATTATGGACTGTCACAGTGGACAAACTCGCGAAATCCCACGTGGATTTTAATCAGGTACTTTATGTTTTGATTGATTTTGGAGGAACCAGATGGACTATAAAGTCGTATAAAAAACAAAATGTGCAGAATAATATCCTGTATTTATTTTTTTTAGATATAATTCAACAAAAGTTGTATTCTATTAAAAAATCTCAAATCTTTTACTTTCGGTCCAAAACACATGTTTCCGGTTGTGCGATTTTTTTTGTCGCTAACTAATTTGTCCGTTCCACTTACAAAACCAACATGTGGTCCAAATTGGATGTAAAATGTGTGTGGCCTTTAGAGTGTCAACATACACAAGTCGTAATATACCTCGATATAATTTAAATGGATTGCTATATCAACGTAAAATCTCTACACACATATTATAAAAATTTTTCTGGTGTTTAAGGGTGTTCTGGGGACAACATTTTACCACCCCCACCCTTTTAAAAAATTAGATTTTTGAGAAATTACACAAAGTAATACAGTTAAGATTATTAAAGATTTAAAAGAAAGCATATTTTTCTACTAAAATTGTTGATTGAGACTAATGTGAGCAAGTTTTAAAACTATAGCATAATAAGAAACATGCAGCCAACCTCGAGGAGACCAAGTTATAAGTTTTGAAAATCCTTAGAAAATGTTTTAAACACATTTCCTGAATTTTTGTTACAATTTTGGTACTACAAACAATTCAAATTAAAACAGGTAGCGCGACTAGAATATTGATTGTATACACTTTTATTTTTACTAATGCCGGTGTTATTTTTAGTTTCTGCCATGTGCGTACAGCAATTAAATTTCCAGAAAGCTCCAACTTACATTATTAGGTAACAAAATTCGCTCCGATGTTTTTTTGCTATAAAGTGACTTGATTGAAAGTCATGATTTTCGTCTTGTTAATAAGCAAAAGTATCTTTAATAAAAATGTAAAACTTAAAATTTTTGCTACCTTCGAATTATAATTTTTATGTTCACGAACGATTTCCTGCAAATTATAAAAGATTATCTACAAAATTCGATGAAAGATGAGTTATATTGAAGAGGACTGTATGTTTGTCCTGGTATTGCACACACTTAAACTATAGCAGTGAGTAGATTTAATGTTTAGGAATATCATACGTCTAGTTGTTATTACAAAGAAATGTAATGAAATAAAAATGGGAACTGAATACAAGGGGATGTAAGGGTGGAACACGAAACCTGTTAAAATGTGTGAAGGCGGACGGATGAAACTTTTATTCTATTACATTTTCAGGGATTCCATCATAACTTTGTAAGTATAACTGGGAGTCAGAGCCAGGGTGACGGCTTAAATAACCTTAAACTTAAAGGGGGTGGGCTTCTCCGGACCTGAAAATTAAAAACATTTAAAGAAAAGAACCTAAAAATAATAAAAAAGCAAAAATACCAAAAATACAAGTAAAAAAATGAAGAAAAAAACTAAAAATTAAAAAAGAAATACAAAAATTTGAAAAAACAATACAAAAATGGGACCTGAAAGAAAAACACAAAGTACAGAGGCCAAATATGGCCAGTATTTAGTCACCCTGACTCTGAAGGTAATATATCCAAGGAAAACCCTTTTGTTTATAATTTCCTTTAAAAAGGGACCAAACAAAGCCATGATGGGCTCGAGGTTGGCTGACATGTTTTATTACTTGCTAAACGGACGCGGGGTACATTCGGCTCACGACCTTAGACTAACACTGACCTTTAGTCTTCAAGCTCTGGAAGACCCAAACCTGAAACAAAAACATTTTCTTTGTAAATAATTGTGTCGTTGAGGCTAACATAAGTAAACACAATGAACAAACTAAAACCGGTCACACCAGTAGATTTTCTGTGCTGATAGCCTTAACATGGGCTCTTATGGGACTACATCTGAGATGCGTTGCTGACTTAAGCGGTCTGTAAACACAATGAACAAAGTAAAACCGGTCACACCAGTAGACTTTCTGTGCCGATAGCCTTAACATGGGCTCTTATGGGACTACATCTGAGATGCGTTGCTGATATGATGTGGTGGAGAATGTGTGGATGGTGGTGGCGAAGGTGGGTGTGCCACTGGTAGTTAACGTAAGTTACACTTTAAAACCAGCCAATGGGAAGGCTGTATTTGCCACGTGATGTTGTGACGAGAACGAGACGAGACACCGCTTGAGTCAGCAACACATCTCAGATGTAGGCCAATAAGAGCCCATGTTATGACTATCGGCACGGGATCTTTACTCACACTCCAACAACGGAAACATTGTAATGCAACTGAGATTAGATCGGACATATTATTATGAAACAACTGCAAAATTAACATTTCAGGAGCTGATTTTAGACACAAGAAAACCAGTGTATATAAACATTGGTATTGAATTGTGTTCGGTCTGATGATTCAAGTTAAAAATACATACTATGGGAGGACCTTGATAATCCAGCACGCTCGGGGATCGGAGGTATTCCTTTAAAATGGTTTAAATAGGGAATAAACTATAAACGCACATGTACTATATATATTATTATTATTGGGTTGTTAAAGAGTCGTTACAACACACAAGTAGACACGTAAATTACACGTTGAAACTACGTAACAATAACTGAGTAGAAAGATTGCCGCTAACTGATGGGCCTCAGGTAGGGACGGCTCCCTTCCCCTTTGTTGTTGGCTTCCGTTAGTCAGTACGTGGAGGGTGTTTACTATTTTTACTCCAGCCTGTCACCAATTCTTCGAACACCTTTCACTTCCAAACCGTGCAAAGCGGTTTTAAATCGAACAACTATTTACAAGAAATTTAGTGTATCTTTTTCTAAAGACTTCAATTTATTCAAATAATCTTCATTAAGTGGAATACGTTCAACAAAATACTGTCTTCAACGAAATCGTTAAACGTTCCCTTTAACCGGGTACATTTTTAAAGGACGATGAGAGCACATTGTTTTGAATCGGTTCGATTTTTATAAGTGTTGATTGAAATGTTTGTTTTGGACAATTTATTGAGCAGTAGATTTTTACACACTGTTTTTGACAGATGCGGAGCCAAAAGCACGTTTAGACTGGGCCTAAATCACTCAATAATTACAAAAACTGCGATTATTAACGAGTCCCAATTTTCAAGATGATGGATGCCGAACTATCGGGTGCCGGATTATCGAGGTCTTACTGTATTTGAAAGTAGGAAGTATATTGATTCCAAACAAATATGTTGTGCATATTTTCGTAGCCTCCATAAAGTGTTTATCAGCGAATTTCCGTAGGAAAGATGAGCTATTGCAGTGACTCTTATGTTGAGACTTAAGGTCGAGAGTAGTCAATGAGCACCGATCATGGTCCCCAGAACACGTTTTGGGTTGTCATTAAAATTTGTAAATACAGAATGTTCATAAAGTCCCTCTACCCCACCTTCATTATTTTTGTTACTGAAAACAAATTAACAAAACTTTGTATACAGTGTGTAAATTAAGTATCGAAACAAATATGTATTTCTCAAACTAAAATAGGTACAAATATTTTGTTTGTGGCATTAACTCTTAACAAACGTTCCTGATTTTCTGACATATAAAAAAAAAATTCAACCCCCTAAGGGGGTGGCGGGTAGGAGGTAACTTAAATTTTTAAATGGGAAGTATGGTCATGTGATACCGGTACCTCATTTTAAAGGTCTATTTAAGACTAGGAAAATGACATAAAGAAAATAAAAATCGGACCACCCAAAACAAAATGGCGGCCTTAAACGTGTTGAAATAAATTGACATAAAGTTGCTAATATCTCGAAAAGGAAGAGTTTTTAGAAAAAATTTCAAGAGACAAAAAATGTTTATTTCAAAGTGCTTGACATACGAAACTGCTTCCAAATTGATTTCATAAATTTTATTTTTTACAAAATTTTGTAAGATGGAGGTGTAAAAATAATTTTTTTTGCATAACAGGACAATTTTATTGACATGTCTGACCCTCTATGATTATAGGGTGCTTGGGCGAAGGGGGTTAACAATTTCAAATGTAAAGGTTATTCTTGCAATACACCATTGAAAAGCATATTAAAAGAAAGAGAATGGCGCCAACTAGAGCGTAGGCCTAATATCTTACTTCGTTTTAAAGTAATGGACAATCAAAGTTCTGGAAAATGGTATTTTTATTATAACATCAAAGCAGGTTCTCTTATAATAAATCTTTTCAATTGTGTATTATATGACATACTTTTACTTTAAATGTTTAACCTCACTGAGCCCCCCAAAATCATAGAGGGTCAGATAAGTAAAAAAATTTGCAACAGAAGATATATCCCTTACATAAAGGGACTTTATGAACACTCTGTATATATGTGTTTGCACTCTAATGGCCGCATTTTACATTCTGTTTGGTCCAAATTTCGTGCACACGTTGGTTTCTAAGTGGCTCAAACGAGTTCGTTAGCCAAAAATCAACAACCGGAAGCACTGTTTTTGATCGGAAGTACATTTTTTATGAAATTTTTCGTACTACAATAAAACCTTTTCAAGGTTTATTTAAAAAAAAATAAGCGTAAACGCACTACCGCATTACCATAGCCGAATTTTCTTATGTGGGAAAAACTAATTAATGGATATGAAAAAATAATTTTTGGGAGTTTCCTATGAATTTAATTCCTATGAAGAAATTGCGCAATTACCTTATATGGATAGTGAGCAAAATCATGTATCGTGAGCTTCCTATGAATCTTGTTCTTTGTTCCGGGAACTGTACCAAACATATCTTTGCTGCACAGGATTATAGTAAATTTAATTGCCTTTCGAATGATATAACTCATACATTTTATTCAGGCTTATGAGTGGAAGAAATCATGCAATTTCCTCGCTCTAACTTTACCGTTTTAGGTTGAATGAAATAGGCCGTCATTTTGCGTTGAATTGAAAAATACAAAAATCCCTATCTGGGAAAGCCTACAAGGACCCTTTCACCAAAAATTCAGCAATTTAGAAGTGTATTTACTACCACTTAACAAGGTGCAAAAAAACATGTACTTTTTTTGTGTACAAATCCCTACCCAAAAACGATTAAACGGTCTAACTGCACCATTTTGAATCGGATCGAAAAACAAAAACGGCGTATCTAAAGAATCCTCCTATCACTCAATCAATCCAGGAATAACATTTATAAATTAATGAATTTTGAGTATCGTCTCCAAATGGTCTAAAACGTAAAGAAACAACATCCTACCCTCCACCCACTAACCGTTTTCAAGTTGAGTGTAATAGCTCTTATTTTCTTTGAAAATTCGGATAATAAATATAGGACATTATTCTGAACAGTTTGTTTTTTTACACGACCTTATAGCCCGTCTGGTTCCCCCAGTATCGATCAAAAAGTAAAATACCATAAAATACTTGTTTTATACATATGCTTAAGAGTGGATGTAGCGGCAACCGGAATGTGAAGCTGTACAACATGTTGCCATCAAGCGCCTGCGGGATTTTTGTTGTTACTACATGTAACAATTCAAAATATTCAACCAATTATTAATAATAGAAATGTAATGTAAATATATTTATGAAGCGAGAAAGAGAGAGAGAGAAGACATAAAGAGTGCGATTCATCTACAAATGACGACATGCGCGGCGCCTAGCGGAAAATATTCACAACACTAATGACAACGCCTAGAAAAGAATCAACCACGACTTTCGACACTACTACAGCTATTTAAAAATACTTCCCGACATTTTCGACCTATAATTCCTATATCAAAAAGCTTCAAAATTAATCTATCTATCCACGTAAATTGAAATATCGACCAAATATAAAACCATTCGACGAAAATCTGTACTTGAAATTGAGAATCCAACATGCCGAAATGATTTATAAACAAACGGAAGACGACAGAATAAATTTAATTGCGAGCAAACTACCATTTAAATAGAAAATTAGATTAGGCCTATGGAAGGAACCAACATTTCTACATCTGAAAAGTTTTCGTCGACAATATAAAATAAACCCGTTAAGTCAAGAGCAATTTAAAACCCGAGCTATGATCGAGTTTTTCTATCATACCGAGAAGGACGGATACACAAGGCCCATCCCACTAACTACATACTGCGCTGTGATTGGTCGTACGATTTTCAATGAAATTCAATTCGTAATAATACAACCGCTTAGTATAAAGTTTAGAAAGTAAATATCTATTGTAAATAAGGAGTTATTTGAGTGTTTTATTTAATTTATTAAACTAATTTCATTTTATCACATCTTTACATTGTGTTATAATATTTTCACTTCCCCTAAATATATTAAAGTTCTTAAAATCAAAACATACACCATAAATAACACTTAAATAGCTCACTCCATCTATGTACATTCACACATCCCCATCCCAAGAAGACATCAAAATGAAGAAGGCATTACAAACTATTTCCTGAAGACCTTGTGAGAACCTCTGAGGACTGATTGTTTGCCATTGTTGAGTTAGATTCCGAAGAGGCCAGTTGTGTTTCTCTTAGCTGGCGATTTGAGAAAAATTCGAGATCAAAATCCAAGCTTAATATATTCAGAACTTGTGCTACGTCAATTTTAATAAAGACAATTCAATACAGTACCATTTTATAAATCTTAACTACTCGATTTTATATAAAAGAAGACTCTGAACTATGGTGAGATTATTCCATTAATAATTAATTATATCTTTTCACGTATTACGACCTAACCTACTACCAGAAACATTCGAACTTGTTACAGTAAAAGGCTGATCACCTTATTACCCATGATTCAGTGATTGTGAAAAACTATAAAATAAATATATTTAATTCTGAACTGTACATAACTTGAACTTTACGATTTCTATGTTACACTTTCACACATACACCTACACGAACACTGATAAACAAATTGTACTCACCATTCTAACTTTTCTTTTGCATTTGTATATATAGTAACGTTTCAATCTATCATATTTTAGTTAATTTCATGTCTTGTTTCAATTGTTATTTGGGAAGAGTCGGCACCAACCTCCCGAGTTTAAGAATCTTGTGTCTCGCCGATTGTGCTATAAACTTTATTGTATGAAACTTTCTGATATATTTGCATAAAAACTTTGATATTTCATACTTACGATGCCTTTATGAATTAATAATTTTCTTTTAACTGTTAAAATAAATAAACTGTATATTTAAAAAAAAAGAAACAAGTAAAATTAACCTTTTACATTTGTAATCTTTGTTGAAGTTATTTCTTTATTAATTAATTGTCAAACTGTTTATTGTTTTATTTCATTTTGGCACGCCAACGTGTGGCTTTTCATATCAAAGGTAGTTTTGAAGTGACTTAAATCAATTACCATTTTACTGGTGTATTTCATACATCCAGATGTTTAAGTGAAACACATACGTAACAACTGTATGTATGCACAAAGAACTATTATTTTATTTGTTTATTTTCATTTAATTTCTTATTAATTATTTTAACATATACAGGATGTTATATTTTTGTAAGCAATGCAGATTACGCTACAAAACTTGGTACATCATTTCTCTACCAAAAAAACCTAATTTTTGAAGCAAATGTAATTTTTATTTATGACCTTAGGGGAACGGCCCGGAGAGAGTCGGAGGAAAATATTAAACAGGAGCTAGGTCGAGTTGCACTTTAAATTAAAGGCACAACAAGCTTAGGAGAACACAATGCCGCAAATCGGTCGTAAAAATGTTCACCTACACAAAATGGCAGCCGTTCAAAGTTACGATATTAGGTTTTTTGAAAATGGCTTAATTTTATTCATTGGAGTTAGCTTTAAAAGCAAAACTCCAACAATCCACACTAGAGAGATGCTACAGAGCGTTATGAATGGCTACTACACCCGCCTAGCTCACTGCCAAACTGCACA
>JAGFPH010009509.1:30743-46517 GCA_018207615.1 Philaenus spumarius | reverse complement strand
GAGATTGTCAATTCATCTCTTTTATAGTGCTATATAAAAGAAAAAAAAAAGTACAAAAAAGGCATTACCTTGGTGTCTGCCTGTCACGGTCGTTTTTATCAGACCGTTTTGAGTAACGGGTTGAATTTTTGACGTAGACGTCGCCCGACCGCAGAAAGTAATAGAAGGAATTTCGAAATTTCAGCAACGTTTTTGGGAGTTGATTGGAGGATAAAAACTAATATTTTTAGCTGTTATAGTGGACAATCTAATAAAATGAAACGAACTTAATAATTCAAAGATATAAAGATAAAAAAATTTCCCCATTTTGTTATGCATCAAACTAATGCTCAAAGAAGCTGTTTTTTATCCTTTCTTACCCTTCGTTCGATAGTTTTGATAGTTATACCATTATATAGAAACTAAACAGACTACAAAAAACACTTGGCGGTTTTTATAAACATTTATTTTACTATTGTTTAATTACTATCATCCAAATGTTTAAATTACCGACAATTTCAAGCGAACCAATGGGTCAGGTTGATTACATTTTCCAAATTAGGCTATTACATTAACGCGAGAAATTTCAACTCAATCGGTTATACCGTTTCAGAGATATACATTATTTATTAAAAAACAAAATGGCGGATGGATAGTAAAGAAGTTATTCCGTAAAAGCGTTCATAGGAAGTTTGTTGTTTGTTGTTTTATAATGTAAAATGTCTAAAGCCAAGTAATCTTGTCTCCTCTTCCTCTACTTCCGTTATAATAGTTCCCCGCCAAACAGCGTTGAAACAATTTTCAAGCTCACCCCAAACAATGTTAAAAAATACTATTGAACCTCTCCGTGAATCAAATCAGAGATGACAGAAATTAACTATTTTACACAGGTTTCTATGTGCACATCAAGACAGAGGCGCGAATCACTGAACATGTTCCTTTGGCGCGATTCCATTCATACCAATTCTTTTTTCGGCTGTGGAGGTATTCTTGCGGGCAAATTTTTACAACAGGGTTATTTTTGGGACATATCACATCTTTTTGCAAGAAGGAGAAAGAGGAATACTCCATCAATACGAGATAGTGCAATAAAATTGCTTTATCTATATCCAGCAGGACTTGGAGTTGTATTTACTATTTTTCCAAGCGTTTGTTAATTCTTTAAGTAGAATTAATTTTAGGTATCAATAACGAAATATTTTATTATTTAAAGAAACAATGTTTAATAGTTTTGTTTATAATTACTAAACACTTTTTAAAACACTTTTTTATTGTTTATTAATTCTAATATCTGACCCGTTAAAATTTGTGTTATATAAAAATGGAGGCAAAAGTTAAAGTGTCATGTACATCTTATCTCAGCCATTTACAACACTTATCGCATGGTAGAACTTTGATGCAACCACAAAGTAAATAAATATCTATTTATATTGCTAATTTATAAATGTTATATTTTAATTGTTTTTTACTTCATATAAATATAGTAATTGGTTTAGAAGTAATTAATATAATAACGTAATTATGTTACCAACTCCTATAAAGCGAATGTACGTCCGTAAGTACGTAGGCCTACACAAACCCAGTGTAGATTATAGTTTGAGGTTATGTTTACAACTTCAATCGTTATAATTTCTTGTGAAGTAAATTTTTTTTAAATATGAGTCATAGAACTAATGTATGTTATAATATACGTTATAATACTTGCTTTGAGGTTATACACTGTATATAAATACAACCTTCTGTCATTAATGTATTTGTTTATACAAATTTAAAGATACCTATTCGTTTAACTTCGAAAACATTCGTCCATCTTCGAATAGGCCTGGCATGTAAACATATTCAATTATTAATTAATTTTCTTCACTATAATATTAATAACTTCTAAATCATTTGATCTATCAATATGAAATAAAAATCAATAAAAGATATTATTTTTATTTTTATTTAAATATATAATATTGTACTCATTTACCGAGTTAAAAATTCCCGTCAGCACAGTTACGTAGGCCTAGATAAAGTATTCCCTATTTTGTTTTTAAATACATGTAGTTTCTTTTTTAAATGTTGTATTTCTGATGTGTATCTAATTAATCAGCTTGTGATTTTTCACGGAGGCTTACTAGTTAAATAAACGGTATCAGTTAACTGACACAAACTTTCTCCCAACTTACTGTAGTCAAAATAATATTGTTTTTAATCATTTTATTTACTACTTTTTAGAACAAAACAAAAAAATAATATTCTACCTACGTCAATCGTATAAAAAAGTTATTGTCCCAGGCGGGATTCGATCGCGCGACCTTTGAATTACTGGCCATCCTCTCTACCGTTGTGCTATCCCGTGCGGCCTTTGCCGTGATGCTAGATTGACAACATAAACTTGTTTATTTTTTAACATTTCCCCATAATTATGAAACGCCGAAGTTTTGATAAAAGAGGGTGGTGTCATTTTGTTTGGCATCTTAAGCACTATAAATACTGAAAATTTGATCAAAATCGTTAGAGCCGTTTTTGAGAAATTTGCATTTTTGTCGTTTTTTATTGGTTTTTAGGGGTAAATTACCCTTAAAAATTAAAAATTTCAAAAAATGAAAAAAACGCCTGGAGATATTAGGGTTTAGTACCTACATACCAAATTTCATGAAAATCGGACCAATAGTGTCCCCTCTGGTCGTGTATACATACTGACACACTGACAGACAGACACCACGTTAAAAACACTTTTTTGGGTTCAGGGAGCACCAAAACAAAAAATTCCACTAAAAATATTTTTGAGTTCAGGGAGCACCAACACAGATAATTGCACTAAACAATTTTTTGGGGTTCTGGGAGCACCAAAACAGATAATTCAACTGAAAATTCAAATTCGAACGTTTTTACGAAAACAATACTTTCTCCATATACTACGTATAGGGTGGAGAAAGTAAAAACAGTTAAATTTTAAAATAGTTTATGTATTTCATTTTTTTTTTTATTGTAGGCCTAAGTGTAACAATTTCATGTTTTGTATTTTTATAGATCTTTTATTTCAAAAGAAAGATAAGAATGTTATCTTTTAATTGTTTTTTATTCTATATTGATATATCAAATGGTTTAAACGTTATTAATATTATAATGAAGAAAATAGTAAAATAGGTTATGGGAACAAATTGTATTTGAGTTATTATAAATAATTGTTTTATTTATTCTGGTTTAACCAAATAAAAGACAATGAAATACAAAAATGTATTATACCCACGAAATGTATGATATGGTAAATGTTAATGCTCAATTCTAACGGAGTGTCTTACAAAATAATTGATTTTAAGTTAAATGGAAATTTGTTCAAATCCTTCAAAATTTTATTTAACAATGCATTTGGAATCATTGAAAATGCTAAGTGGTAGCAGTTGTTATAACGTTTTTAGATTGTTAATATTAGATCAAAAAGCTGATTACTGTACCAAAATTAAACATAATATTTAATTTTTATTTGGTATATGGCACTCCCATTGATGTAAAATATTTAGTATATACTAATAGTAAGCCCCGTCAGAAATCATAGGAAAATTAGTTATATACACGTCAGAAATACATAATTTAAAAAAATACTATTAAAAAAGAGTAGACTTTATCTAAACCTACCTAACTATGCTGATGGAATTTGTATAAACGAATATATTGATGATAATCGATTGAATTTATATACAGTTTATAACCTCAAAGCAAATCTTATAACGCATTAGAAATAGTATACATTAGTTCTATAAATCATATTTTAAAAATAACAACTTCATAAGAAATACTAATTATTAGAGTTGTAAACATAACCCCAAAGTATAATTCATTCTGGGTTTTGTTTTAGTATTTCAGAGGATGGGTGAAATAAGTTGTTATATTAATATTTTAACAAATAGGCCTAGTGTTTCTGAATTTGGAATCAGAGAAAAATAATTCAACTGAACTGAAATAATGAGGAAATACGTGACCTCATTTCCCAATTGAATTAACTGGGTATTTTTGAATTATAAACAAAAAACATTTTTAAGAAATAATAAACCATTTTTTAATCATTTTCAGCGTTTTGAAACAGTAAATAACTCGTCTTCTACTGAACATAGCCTATCGGGTGTAGATTTTGACCACTTTTACAGGGGTCAACATTGAACTAGTCTGACAAACTCTTGACCCTTTCTAACCAACCTAAAAACTAACCCCCCATTTTCGAGCGGGTGGGGTTTAAATTTCACAAAATGCACTTCCTTAAAGCATCGAATGTGTGTGCAAAGTCTAACATCGATTCGTGGTTTCTATGAGGCTGTAGCCCCGTCGAAAACAAGAAGTAGAAACATTTTTAAAATAGCGATTTTCACACATTCATAACTTCGGCATCAGATGGTTCCAAGAGTAAAAATTTGGTTCACGTCCTCAGGAGCACTTCGAAAATGGATATACGAAAAATTAATACCAGTGACCCTCCCCAGTAAGGGGGGGGGGTTGAAAACAAGTACCCCCATTTTTTTGGGAGGTTTACAAATTGCACAAATGGCACTTTGATGGAGCATAACGAATGTATGTGCAAAATCTAAGCTTGATCCATTAAGTTTGTGGGGCTGTAGCCCTGTCAAAGAACAAGAAGTAGAAAAAATGAAAAAAAAAAACAATTTTAATACTTCCATAGCTAAGTGATCTAATGGTCCCTAAAATTTAAATTTGGTACACGTCGTCAGGAGCACTTCGAGAATTGGTGTACGAAAAATAAACATCGTTGACCAACAGAGGGTCCAGAGAGGGGAGGGTGAAAACCTGTACTTGTTCTGTCGCGTAAACAGTGTTCTTGGTCGACGTCCCTAGATTTATTTAAAAAACAAAATGGCCGATAGATAGTAAGCTATTCCGTAAAAGCGTTTATATTAAGATTGTTACTTGAATAAAATCTTAAATTTATATGGAGTAACCCTAGGCTATCTGACATGAACATTTTAAGATTTATTGACTAAATTAATTATTCTACTAATACATAATTAGTATGTCCGTATACGAAATATATAAGTAGAATTTGGTTGAACATGCGAATCTGTCTCTCCACGGTAAAATAAACCACGTGGATTTTACCCGAGTACTTTTATGGTATTTTACGTTTTGATTTATTCTGAGGGAAGAAAGCGAGCTACAAAGTTATGTAAAAAATTAAGTCTGTAGAATAATCTCCTAAATGTATTCTTTGAATAACCCCCCCCCCCCCCCCCCCCTAAGAAAGTTTCATGCTAGGAAAAAAATCTCCACGATACTTCCGTTCAAAAAATGTGCTTCCTGTTTTTGGATTTTTGGCTAACGAACTCGTCCGATCTACTTAGAAAAACTTATGAACCAAATTTGGACATAAACAGAGGCTGTTAGAGTCCGAATACATAGATACATGTACACACTTTATGACACCTCAAAACGTGTTCTGGTGGTTGCTCATTGACCACTCCCGACTTATTAGTTCTCACCACATGGGTCACTGCAATAGCTCACCTTTAATATGGAAACTCTCTAACAACATCCTGGTTTTAGTTTTGTCACCAGTTTACTTAGAGACAATATTTAAAATATTATGTTTCACTAGTAATGACTCAACTAAATTACGTTAAATTATGAAATACAATTAATTTGTACCACAACAATACCACCCGGACGTTTTTTGGTGTACACTCTGTACAACTCTAAAACTAATGATGCCTTGAAACAAACTTTATGATATTAATTACAAACAAAAATCTCAATGAAAAGAATGTACAGCATTAAATGTCTCTAAATAGTATAATACAATTAGTTTTTTCTACTATGATATCTCTTCTGTATAATATTTTATATTCAGAAAAAGAGGTATGTTTATTCTGTTCAAATAAAGTTAGTTCTATACTGAATCTACTTTGATGCTGAATCCTACCTATTATTGTACAGTCTGTAAAAGCATTCTTGCGAGGGAAATACATTTGTCGTAATTTTTTATTGTATATTTTTCTACTGTTTCCTGTAAATTATTAATACATACTAAGGGCAAACTTATGGATGTATTAAAGGAGTTATAAACGCACCAAAAACAGAGCAAACGATATATTAATTAAAATGATTTGTTAAATGAGTTATCTCAAGCTCCAGCTACATGCAGATACTAGTACATGAACAAATCTATATAAAGGGGCCCACACACGATCAGTTTAACTTCGCAGTTTATCTGTGCAAATAAAACTGTGTGGTATATGTGGTGTGAGTTAACTGCGCAGTTTATCTATACAAAGTAGAGTCTCTCGCGCAGACCAAAAATCTGCCTGAACTGCGCAGTTTGCTCAGCTTATCGCTCAGACATAACGTCACACTGGAAAAACTGTACAGTTAAACTGATCGTGTGTGGGCAACTTAAGACATTAGATTGCAATCCAGTCAATTAGTAGAAACAGCTTTGCCAGCATATAGGTACTCTCGATTCCACGTTCACAGTGCAGTACAGAGCGCCCTTAAGCCATGTTATCCATACGACAGTCTCAGCTACACTAGCCAACTGAAAAACATCAACTCCCATGCAACGCTCGGTCAGTTGACGCAACCCGCATGACAATAAACGTGATGTTCCCTGTAATGGTAATAGCATGTCTATTCTCCCGTAAGACCTGTACTGCACGGTAAACGTGGAATAGAGTATAGTTACAGAAAATTTGTATTACAACGAAAGAGGCGTACAAATATAGAAAAATTAAATCTTTACTTTGACGAATGTGTGTTGATAGTGTCTAGTGTTTTATTAAACGGCTGTTTGAAGATGACGACTGTGAAACAGCGAAACATTTGCATTAGAAAACAAGGATTGTTGAAACTTATAAGTTGTTTATAATCATGTATTTACAAATAAAGCAATCCGATAGGCTACAAAGAATTCTATGCACAAATCAGTGCTTTTGAAAACAGAGGCATGAATAATTCAGCCACATTGTTGCTCTTACCTGGAAAAGATAAAAAAGAGGTTCGTAACAAAAAATAAACATGACCAAATAAAATCCATTAAAACTTTGAAAAAAGCAGGATCATAGAATATTTTTTTATCAAACATTGTGTCCCACAAAATCACAAAACAATATTTTAAAAATGTTCATAATTGGAATAGTATGTGGATTAGTATACTTTAACATTGTACTGTCTGTCAGTACAATTTGACTGTGACCCTGACAGAGAGAAAGATGAGCAGACAGTAAATGGAATTTTCTTTTAGATGAACAATCCCAAAAATTGGTTTAGTGTTCTAAAACTAATATTTTTTAATTGAATATTTTTAATAAATAAGATAAAAACCATTGTTCTGAAATGTTTGTTTTAGACTAATTTTAAATGTTGTAGACAATTACCAATAAGTTATGTTTTCATTTTTTTTTTCAATAGCTTTTTTATCTTTTGTCCTACAGAAACGACAAAAACGCAATTTCGTTTTATATATAGGCAAAGAGATATTTAGAATCTTGTACATTTTTTGTTACGTACACGGTTTTCAAGATATTCCACTTTACTTGGTACTAAATGCTTATACAAAATTTGAACTCAATACATTTTCTGTTTCTGGTCTAACGGTGAGTTTTTGTTAAAAAAAAAACACACAAAATGGCTGATTGCGACTAAATTAAGCCGAATTCGAAAATTTTACTAAATGTTTTTAGCGAATTTCCACAGGAAAAATGGGCTATTGCAGTGCCCCTTATGGTAAGACCCAAGGTCGGAAGTATCAAATGAGCACCGATCATGGTACCCAGAACACGTTTTGGAGTGTCATTAAAAATTATATATATATATGTATATATATATATATGTGTGTGTGTATACATGTGTTCGCACTCTAGCGGCCTCATCGATTTGGTTCAAATTTGATACACATGTTGGTTGTCTACGTCGCTCGGACGAGTTTGTTAGCCAAAAAAATCCAACAACCGGAAGCACGTTTTTTGACCGGAATTAACTATTTTTTTGAGAATTTTCCTACGAGAATTAATTTATTTTTGAGTTTTTTCTACAAATATAAATGTAGGATGTTATTCTGCACATTTTGTTTTATTACGAGACCTTATAGCTCTCTTGGTTTCCCCAAAATCGATCAAAACGTAAAATACCATAAAAGTACAAGGTTCAAAGTTAAAGCCATGTGCTAGATTTTATCATGTGTTGAAGATACTCCAAATACGGGGGTTGGCGTGCAAAGCACGCAATTCATTGTGTATTGAAAATACTCCCAATATGCGGAATGGCGTGCGAAGTATTTTGCAGCTATTCAGCACCGTCGTGAGTAGACCTATTTCCCAAATTGTTGCTTGAAATCAAAGGCCTATGAACTTAATTTTGGAAATTTGCTCAACTCACGACAGCGGTTCAGCTGCGTGGTCGAATTATTTCTTTCTTTTAATGTATACAATCCGATCATGTATATAACCCGCTAAGGTTCTTTTGTGACACCTGTACATACATAGTTGTTTAACTTGTCAGACTTAATCGTGAAACACGGTGAATAGTATACACGCTAACGTTGTGACGTCACTTCAAATCTGAAAAGAGAAGTGGATTTACTCGGTGCTAAATGGATCTTGGGTTGTTTGATGTCCGCATTTACTGTGAAGAGTGACAAACAGTTAAAGTTGCATAAGAAAGGACGTCAAGAATGTCTCTTACAGACAAGTTTTTGCATTTGCCGTCTCATTGTAGTGTCCGTCAGAGAGACAGGTTGTCACGCGAAGTGGGAGTTTATAACAATGAACATCTAATATACATTAAATCTGTTTGAAAACTAGTATTTATTGTCACACAACGTCCTGTCGCATTCTTTTATAATTTTGAAACTAATCTATAAAGTATTGTTTGAAGTGGGCCACCATTGGTATCTTGTAAACTTTAAATCCGACAGGAAATTTTAAATGAAGGACCTTTCTTTGTTTAGGACAATTTATTCTAAACATTTTCGATTTTTGCACGACCTTTTATCCCGTCTGGTTTTCATAAAATCAATCAAAAAACAACAACAACAACTTTATTGCTTTAAAGTGCAGTGTACATAAGCTTGACGTTGACCATTTACAAAAATAACATATTTTATGACATTGTTCGTTCTTATCCTTATTTTTCTCTAATTAAATTTTGTGGTGTATTTATGGAAATTATTTTTATGCAATTAAAACACAATTTCAGATACTGAATTAACACCAAATCACACAAACAACAATAATATTAATACATTCACACCTGAGTTAGTTATTTGAAAATATTTACTAAACTAATTTATTCAAAATGGATTTTCTAAGTTTTAGGCTATACATAACAAGAAGGTAGATATTTTCATGGCCTGAACTGAGTTTGAAGTTAAAATTGTCTCAATATTATATAAATGATACACAAAATTTTAATTGTTTAAATAGTTACATCTAAAAAGATTAAACCCTTACATTTCGACAAAAGGTGAGTTATAGTGTAATTTCCCGTTACACAGATTGGGCAGATTTCACTGGGGTTAAAGCTATAGTTGTCTTTTTGTAATATTAATCTATTATATTTCTTACCTGCATGATGTAATTGAGTTATAATTCTGTATGTTATAAATCAGTTTAAGAGTTTCAAATCAGTACCTGGGCGACCGAGCATTACTCGGTATTTATTATTTTTTTTATAGTTTTTTTAGTAAAATGTATGTAAATATCCAACATATCACGTACTGAATAAATATTAATATTTTTCAAACTTACGTACATATGAACTGTTTATCCTATACTCTAATACGAAATAAAAATACTTCAACAGATGTCGTTCTCCACAAAAACCTATCTTAAAGGTTAGAAATTAAAAAAAATGTTTTAAGCTTGGAATCAGCCGATAATGGAAATAATATAGGAAACAGCTGATTACTGTTATTATTATAGTAAATAAACGTATGTAATGATTTTAAACTCCATTAGCCCAATGTTAAAAATTTTCAAATAAGTTGTTTGGAAAAATACGAATTTTTCTGAGGTGGTGGTTTTCACCAATCGATTTTTTAGACCCAAAAGCCTCTAATTCCAAACTTTCAGCAAAATCCTTCCACTGGATCTCGAGATTGCTCGTACAAACAAACAGATGTTGCTCGTATTAGCGTATAGGATAGGATTACATATGTTTATTGACTATAATAATAACAGTAATCAGCTGTTTCCTATAATATTTCCATTATCAGCTGACTTCAACACCAAACGTAACTAAAACATTATTTTTGTGCTGTTATTCACCGTTCTAAAACCCGTTTCACCAGTTTCTGCATTCTTTATATTTCTATAAAGGTAATATAAATTATGTAATGATTGTAATTATTATTTGTTATTTCTAAAATACATAAAAAAATTCAGTATGTGGTTCGTATTTTCATACATTTTCCTAAAAAAAGTACTGAGTGATGCTTGGTCGCCCAGGTACTCACAATTTAAACACACATCACAATTAAAGTTATTCCAACTTTACTCTTTACTAGGCCTACATGGCCAGTTTAAAATTCCGCTTTACCGTATCACATCTTGGTCGTATTTTATAACAAGAAAATGTTATCTCTTCTATGTACAAAAATATAAACTCTCAGTCCCCCGAAATTCATTCGAATTCGTCGTCTTCCTCGTGAAAATATCATAGTATACAGTAATTCATTTGCATTATTTCGCCACGGGAGTTGGTGAGCTAAACGAGCATCTAGACAATTATATTTTAAATTAATTAACAATAATCTATAATTCAAACAATTATTTAGAGTCTAAATTTGTTTTTTTATTAAATACTAGTGGGATTTGCCCCCTGCTCGCTCCGCTCCGCACCTGGAAGTTATGCAATACGTCTGCACTATGCAATACACGGCGCCTGGAAGTTATGCAATGGTCACTGATACGCAATACATGTATTTAATATATTCTTTATTACTGTACTTTATAATTATGAGAAGAAAACTTTTATATATAACAGAGAGATTTATTTTTCTTCTTTCTGACTCAACAGGGTCTTCTTTCCCCGTTAATTTTTCTAAGTCCTTCCCTTGGCAGTGGTTTCGCTAGATAGTAGCTATTCTTATTACTTTATAATTAATTATGAGAAGAAGAAGTAAACAAACTTTTTTATATCAGAGATATAATTATATTGTTTACTTAATATTAGCTCTTGTTTGATAGTGCACACTTACTGGAGTAATTGTTGTCGCTACAATTTTCACAATAGAAGTACACAAGCCAATTAATCGAATTCCACCGCAAGGTTTCTTTTCGCGTGCTTAACCTGTAAGCAGCCATAACCACTTTGCCCTCAGTTGTGCTTAATTGATCGTAAACATATAATTTGGCTTAGTGAATACCTTTGTATAGTAGGTTAACGCGGCCTCACTTTATTAAGCAACATTTTATATTTGAATTAGTTTGTGCATGTTCTGTACTTAACGTTGTAAAAATAGTAGGCACTTTAACCTCTAGAGAGGCAATATAAGTTTTAATGGTTGAAAAACACAATAGTATAGTTCACACTTAAAGTGACAAAGTCGTTCGGCTGGATCAAAATGAAATAAATCCTAGATTTGATTTATTTTCTTTGTTTGTGTTGTAAGTTAATATAAATATATAATGAAATAAGAACAGAAAATCATTACAAGTATTTTAGTCCGTCGTGTGACTTCGTTGGGCTTATCCTATTTACGACGAGTTTCGGATCGTAATCACATCTTCAAGAATATATAACTTTTGTGATCATCATATATGCATTAAAAAAACACCTAACCTAGGATAAAAATACGAAACTTTAAAGGTGTTTACGGGAACATAGAAGCACACTAAGAAATTATTTAGCAAATTTGTATTTTAAAGTATGAAAATAGTTAAAATCCGTATAAAACATTTGTTAGGATCAAAAGCTTAGCAACACATGTTTTTTTACATTTATTACTATATCTACAAACTTAGCAAATTTAGAATCAGTTTATTATTATTCACAACCAAAAGCTTTATTCGGGTTGGATTGATAAAATAAAAGCATAGACAAACGAAAATCAACGAACAATTTTTACTGTATTGTAATTCAAATAGCTGTTGTTTTTACATCTCAATACTTTTTTGAATTACTTATTATGCTTATCGCCATTCCGACTATTGTTATATATAAAATATAATTACAACTTACCGTCGTCAATAGTCAATTGTCGTATAAATTCTTCAAACGACGGCCGTATCGGCTTATTCTGCCATTTTCAAGTTAAAATTTGTTGGATGAATTAATCCGTTGTCACACATCATATACACATTTACACACAAACATTCAGAATAATTTATAAAAACCACACAAAAAAAATTTACTATTAAGAAATCACATGTCTCGTGGGCCCACTGTCTCGCACTGTACTGATGTCATCCAAGTTCACTGGGTTGCAATTTTCAATAGATTGTTATCAATTACGTGGTGGGGGGAGTTTATTTGGTCTCTGTTTCTGTTTATGAACATGAATTAACCTTCACAACCAACAGCTTTTTTTAGATTAGGTAAAAGCAAACAAAAGTCTTACTGTATTATAAGTCAAACATCTGGTGTTACGTATTATATTGTTTCCTTTAGTTGTGTAGTATCAAAGTTTGTTTTAATGTTGATTATTGATTTTATAAATATTAGTGGAGAAATTATAACGAATGCCTAATTCGAATTATTTTGAATGGTCGTGTCTATTTTGATCTCTGACTTATATTAGCTGTGTAAATTAATGGTCATCCCTCAATCGTCATTTCTGTGAAAACATCAGAGTATACCATAATCTGTTTGCGTTGGCTTCACGTTGGTCGCTGGTGGAATTGGTAATATCAAAATTTGTTTGAAATGATCATTATTGAAGGTTTAAATATTAATATTGAAATTACAACGCATGCCGCAATTTAAATTATTCTAGTTGGTCGTGTCTATTTCGATGTCTAAATTACATTAGCTATGGCATATGTCGCCGCTTGATCGTAATTTTCGTGAAAATGTCAGCGTATACAATAATCTGTTTGTATTTTCGTCGCCACGAGTCGCCGCCGGGTTTGGCGAACGAAGTGAGCAAGGGCAGAGCCCCTAGTAATTAATAATTTAAAAAATAATTCCTTATCTACAGATAACTTGTTTTCATACTTTCAAACCAAACTGTAAACAAAATTAATTTTAAGTGTTTGTTCAATCGTGAATACATTTTATTTGTATAAAAAGTAAATGTATTCATGTTCTAATTTGCTACAGTCAAATCAACGCATTGAAACCTTTCATGGAATAGTTTTTCAGCAGTATCACGGCATATACGTGCCGTGATATGCCTTTTCAAACTATTTATTCACTTTCAAAGTGATGTAGAACGAACTTTAAATTGGACGACTTTAAGCTCATAATTAATTATGTAATTTCGTATACAAGTAATGTTTTTACGTCATAACTGTTAAGCATTACGCTTGTCTGCATTTCTAAACACAATGTAAAACTTTAAATATATCCTCCTAATGTGTTAATATAAAATTATGAAATATAGACTAGGTTATGTAAATTGAACAATTGAAATGTCTACCTTTCAACACTTTTAATGACAACCGTTATTACACAATACATAGCAGTAGACACGTTTTGTAAGTTTAAACATCTATTTAACAAATGGTTGGATTAAGTCATTTGTGTTGCTTTTAATGAAACTTTATTAGCAAATTTCCGTAGGAAAGATGAGCTAATCCAGTGACTCTTGTGGTTAGACCTAAGGTCGGGAGTGTTTAATGAGAACCGAGCAAGTTCCAAAGAACACATTTTGGGGTGTCATTAAAAATTGTATACAGGATGTCCTAAAAATCGTAGCGGGCTATACAGGATAGTATTGTGTTCGTTTAAATAAAAAAAAGGCAGTAAATTGTTTTCAAATTCGGCTTACTTTAGTCGCAATTCGCCATTTTTTTTTTACAAAAACTCACTGTAACTCCAGAAATAGATGAGATATCGAGTTAAAATTTGGGATAAGTATTTTGCATGTTAAGATTAACAAGTGTAATAAACTTAAATAATTTATTTTTATAAATTTCAAAATGGCGGCCGCTATACATTTTTAAGATGGAATATCTTGAAAACAGTTAACTTTACAAAAAATTTACAGGAGACAACATATTTTTATTCTTTAACGACAGACGAAATGCTTTTGTTGTCGTTTCTGTAGGTCAAAGGATAACCGAGTTATCGACAAAATCTAAAACGTAATTTCTTGGTAATTGTCTACAACAACCAAAATTAGCATAAAACCATTGTTTTTTTTAATCTTGATAGTTTTAATATATAAGATAAAATCCATCGCTCTGAAATGCATTAAACATTCAAATGTGGCTCTTAACAATTTAAAAATGGCGACTGATAACACGCTTCAATAATGCTAAAAAAAGTTTAAAATGCTCAAATATTATCAAAATAGCAACAAAAGTAACTGCACCAACTGCAGTTTTGTATTTTCAGCAGCAATTTTCTATTTAATGGAATCGGTAAGATAATAATAGTTATTGCAGTGACTCTTATGGTGAGACCTAGGGAAGGGAAAGGTCAATTAGCACCGATCATGGTTCCCACAACACGTTTTGGGGTGTCATTAAAATTTTTAAGTATACGTATTCCCACTCTAACGACCGCATTCTACTTCCGAGTGTCTAGTACATCGGAAAGTTAGTTTAAAATCGAATGCTAAATTCGTACCGAACAGACAGTCAAGAAAGTTAGTTAAAAAAACGCTTACATGATAATATTGTTAAACTACCGACTACTACGGACTACGTTCTCTTAAGTTTATTACAATATAAATCAAAAATAGGTTCACAGCATAAAGTCTCCCTGGTGCTAAACGACCTCGTACGGTCTACATGACTATATTATGATGCTATTAATATTTCCTTTGAAAGTTATGACCATATTGTGTGGATCTTTTACTGCAGTTCTACTGCTGGAACGTCTTTACCGCTTTTATGTCATATGTTTGCTTCCCGTGGTCATATCATCAGCTGACAAATAAATATTAACAAAAAACTAGAAGTCAGATGTTTATCTGGAAACCTGCGTTGTTGTTTATCTACATATTTAGTGTTAAATAGCTTTTACCTGCGGCTCTGTTCGCAGATGTGAATAAATAAATGAAAGGACGGACTATGGTTAAATTGTGTGCCTTACCATTACAAGCATAAAAAAAATTAATTGTGTTCTTATGACCACACAGGAGAAGTGTAAACTTTTTTACACAACTTACGAAATAAGGAAGCACAATGTTTATTTTTTAACACAACTTAGGAAATGAGGAAGCACAATGTCCACTTCAGAGGTATTACTAATTAAACTATAAATTGTATGAACATTAACAGATTAAGTCTATGATGTAGGACAATCTGTTACACTTATATAACAAACTCCAATGTACTAAATTTGCAATGCGATCGTGGCCTAACCGGCTAAAGGGCAGCTTATGGTGATGAACTCTGCTGGTTCGAATCTCAGCAAGAATACAACTTTTTTCAAATAGATGGAATAGAGCGTTTCACTTTAGAGCGTTTCACATTAAGAGCGTTTTACTTTAGAGCGTTTCACTTTAGGGCGTTTCACTTTAGGGCGTTTCACTTTAGAGCGTTTCGCTTAAGAGCGTTTAACTTTAGAGCGTTTCACTTTAGAGCGTTTCTCTTTAGAACGTTTCACATTAAGAGCAATTTTCTTTAGAGCGTTTCGCTTTACAGCGTTTCACTTTAGACCGTTTCACATTAAGAGCGTTTCACTTTAGAGCGTTTC
>JAGFPH010009508.1:24711-44625 GCA_018207615.1 Philaenus spumarius | reverse complement strand
AGACCTAGATCCTGACGCATGCGCAGTAGGGCCAGAGTTTTTGCGTGAATGACAGGAATTTTTGTATATAATAGAGTGAAGATATTCTAAGTTTAATGTACATCGGCTTGCATTATGGAAACTATATGAAGGCGCTGTAGCGAGCTTCGTCTACAGAAGGCGCATTCATTTTAGTGCTAGCAACTGTGATTTCTATTTTCAGCAAACGATAATTCTGTGTATTCTTGAACTTTCTTGACTCTAACAACTATCTTCTGTTTCAGTGAAGTACCAGATTTCAGCCATTAGGGAGTTCCATAGATGGTGATAATGCTCTCCATAGTGCATGTCCGTGGGGGAGAGAAAGAGGATGTTTTAGTGGGTAGTACATGTAAGTGAGAGGTGAGTCCCACAGTACCTCTCAGGAGATAGGTCTGCGTAAATGCATGTCATCATAACGAACTAAAGTTGAATGTGTAGCTAGTGAGCGGCTTTTACGTGTTTCTCCGGAGTTGCGGACAGACGTTGTGTAAGCAATGAATTAACAACCGTTCTACATCGGTCCACACGAACTGCAGACAATCCCACTTTTTACACATGTACTTTATCTACTTTTATTACTAACAAAGTAGTTTCTGAAATGAAATCTGTCGCTCTTCTGAGAGCCCAGGCGTACTGTCAGTGAACATTTTAATCCAGTAAACATAATGAGAGCCCATTAAGGAACAAGGAAAGCTGTACTTAATTTGAATACGGAGTAGTGGAAACGTCAACTGTAGCTTTTATAATTAAGACTGACTGAATTGTTTGGAAGCAAGTATTATAGAGAAAAGTCAAGGAATATCTTTAATACCGCAAGTCAGCTGTTTCTGTATTCATTCCAATAACAATTGCTAAGGGTCTTGCTTAGCCAAGATTGTTTCTATAAAACACTATTGTGCACAATGTTTCAAAAATAATAATAATTTTCTGTCCTAAACAGTTAAACATGACTGTGGAATATGATGGATGAGTTTTGATTAAATGCGTGTACTAGGCAATTTTATTAAACTTAAATATTTATTTGTGTATGAAATAAAAGGGTCCATATCAGAAAGTGCTTAAACAGAAACATGGTTTGTCCCTGCTCGCTTCGCCCACCAACCTACACGGCGAAGCAAATGGCAAACAGATTATTGTATACTCTGAAATGACAATTGATAAGGACAGAGGCACTTGGATTGGGGTAGGGTGGTGTGGGTAGCGGTGACCTGGATCCTAACGCATGCGCAGTAGGGCCAGAGTTTTTGCGAAAGTCAGCAGGCAATTTTTTATTTAATAGAAAGACACATAAATTTGGAATATATATATATGTATATAACCTCAATTTAAATATGTCAGATAAAATTCAAATAAATAGTTACAGTCCTGTTTCAACAGGGTGCGATCCCACAAACATACTACTAATAAAGTGGTATTTATAAATTACTAGCTGGCCCGACCCGGCTTTGCACGGATAGACAAATCAACCTGATACTAATAATTAGCCCTAGTGTTTTAGTTCATTGTAAAAAAAAAAAAAGTTCATTGTAGGATTAACCTAAAATTATATTCAGTTTTTGATCCAAATCAGTTGTTGATCAAAATAAGATTGACCTTCCATAAGATTAACATTGAAACTTTGAGGGCCACTGGGGCGTAGCCCTAAAGTCCTAGGACTTCGGTAAATGGCCTAAAACCTTCCCAGGGTTAACCTGTGTTACTATGCAAAATTTCAAAGCAATCGGATGGACGGTTTGGTAAAGCATAAAGGACAAACATACAAACGTACAAACAGACGGACATACATTGAATTTTATATATATAGATCAGTAATGTAGTTTATATTGACCAAACAGGCCAAATTTTAAATGTAGACCACTGACCATAGTCGGCAAGGTCAAAAATATATTTATAGGACTTACTAAATATGTATTGCTGTGTTTCCATTAAAATCGTTTTGTAAACAGCAAATATTCATACTTCAAGAACAATAGAAATTGTTACTTCAAAAATTCAAATTTAAAATGACTAGATTAAAAGTATATTTGTTGCCAGTTACCAAATCCCAGTATCGCTTCAATGAAAACATTTGTATGATTTTCATCGATGTTTATTATCAATTTACACTAGAAACCAATTTTGCAATGATCATAAACAAACACAACTAGCTGTATGTACTGTCCAGATAAAACTGCATTCGTAGTACTATTTAGGCCTACTAATGCACAAGCAGAATACTTTCTTTACTACATACATTTCATTTTTCATTATGTAAGCTCCCGGATTAGAATGTAATGGAAAATGTTAAAATAGGTACAAGTTTACCTGTACTTTCAATCCTTGTTTTCTTGCTGCTGTGACGACTGCGGTTTCGGGTTACCACATCTTCCGATCACATAATTTAACACTGAATTAAATAAAACCACTTCTCTCACTAGTGAGATCGTCAAAAAAAAACACTGTCACATACGAGTACACAATACAAAAAGCGCACAAATAACAGATTAATTAAGCACTTAAGTTCTCTCTTAATTAATCTCTTATTTGTGAGCTTTGTGTATTGTGTACTCGTATGACACAATGTGTTTTTTCGACGATCATACTAAATACATAATTTTATCTGATCAGTCAAATTAGTTGAATACGGTATATTTACTGCCTAGACACCTAGATTAATCTACAATATATATCTAAAACCTAAAGCATGGCGTTAGGTTTGAGGGGGAAATATTTAAATGTATACAAAAATTTTAAAAAAATTAGGCTTATCAATAGTATAACAATATATACGTATTCTTTTCATTACCGGCTGATTTCATACTTTAAAATTATTTGTACCTTTAATTTTTAGGTTATTTTGAGTTGGCTTGTGTTGGATCCATCTTAACAATAATAATTTTGCATGACCCCTTAATTAAGTTGAACGCTGCTTTTATGTCATGCTTAGTCCGATAGTTTGTACAGTCATGCCAGTTAACTGATGGTTATTGGAACAGTTTCACTGTAATTTATGCAATCTTATACAAATAATTCAGCATATCCTTTCATGTTTGGTGACTCTATTAATATCTATATCTGAAGATCTACCAGATCGATGTTTGTGCGGTTTATTTAAATTAAAAACAATGCTCTCTCGTTATTATCACCAAATTATGAGATGTCATTTTTATTTCATCAATATACGTATAAGGTTACTTTTAAGATTTTTTGTTTGTTTAAGGTTAGAACCTTATTGTTACCTATTTCTAGAGATCTAGCAGGCCGATTTCCGTGCGGTTTGTTTTAAGTGAAATACTATGTTGTTGTTATTATTATTTAAACAAATATGAAATGTCATTTTTATTTCATCGTTGTATTTACAAGGGCACTTACTGGGGGTTTTTAGTTTTAGGTTACAGCCTTATTGATATCTATTTCTGGAGGAACCCATCTGAAACAGCCAACCTTGGAAGGCTTTTTTTATACCTACTAAACACGTAACTTAAGTCAATCCAGCTTTTTGTAACACACTCTATAAAGCTAACAAAATTATACATTTACCTATAGTTTATACTTCAATCTTTAAAACGATCAAGCTAGAAACAAATTATGCTAAACCACTAAAACTACCCCAAGAATTGTTTTATGTATATTTTTATTGTACATGCTGGCGGAGAAAACGTAAAACAAACACAATTAGCGAAGTAGAAGGCAGTAGGAAAGACATAAAAAGCCTTGTTTACACTGAATTAAAAATTAAAGCACCCTTCGAAACAAGGCTTCATTAACTGGCACAGATGGACGTATTTAAACCAGATCCTGGTTTTTTTTGTACAGCCACTTTCCAATTAATTGGACTTACACTTTTAAATCCTTGATAAAGTTTATTATCTATGCCAAATAATTAGGGAACAAGGCGAGTTTTTGTGCGTTTATACTTAGCCAAATATACTTATCCGATTGTGATCAATACTTTACTAATGTGTTACTAATGCATTGTCACGAGGATATTATAGGCTTCATTTCATAATGAAAGTTTTGAAAAATTCGCTGTTTGTGCTTCAGGATAAACCGTTAAAGAAAGAAATGTTGGAAACGAAAAGATCTACAAAGATTCCGCTAAAGCATATCAGTTACGTAAAGCTATTATTGTAAAAAAGTACATTAACTGGCATAATCTTTGTTAGTAGGGCCTCTGTAGTGTGCGTTCTCTTATGTTGCTTTAGTTAGTAAAGGTCACCTCAATACAATACAAACAACACTCTCGTGTTTGATAGAATAATCTTTGAACACAAAATCTCACAACTAATACGTTTATTAACTCAAACGCGTTTCAACGATAAAGTCGCCATCTTCAATGATGCACGAGCTACAATAGTCAAATTATAAATGTATAAATGTTATTATAAAGTTATACCTTCAGAGAGACTATGAAAACAAAATTGTATTTGTAGGTCGTTTTTATTAATAGCAGTTTACAGTTTCTACTGACACTTCTATCGTCATTAATAATTTTCTATGGGTTTTCCCATTAAATTTAAATTTTAGTTTATATGTAGACAGCTTATGAAGTATAATTTTAAAATAACCGCATTGCTTTGTACTTGAAAACGTGAAATACTTACAGATGGATATATCAATTATGCCATTTTAATACTGGCTTCGTTATTAACCTTTGACAGTTTTGCAAGTAAATATAACATTTGTTTATTCATTTTTTTGTGTTTGTAAACATTTGTTTGAGTAAATTACTAGATTTATACATTTTCTGTGTAAAAAATTTATTAATTAATAATGTTATTAGATCTGTTAGTTACTCAGTCAACAGTTTAACATGATGGAATAAACTTTGTGTTAGTTAAACTAATTAGTTATAGTTTGACTATTGTAGCTCGTGCATCACTGAAGATGGCGACTTTGTCGTTGAATCGCGTTTGAGTTAATAAACGTATCAGTTGTGAGATTTTGTGTTCAAAGTTTATTCTAACAAGTATATCTTCTCACAAGTCAAGCTCAATATTTATTTAAATTTAACACTCTCGTGTGCATAACCAATATTTTGTTAATCTTCATGTATGCTGTATAGGCATTTAAATGTTGTATATACAATTACTTTGTGTTGAGTACATGTATGGTTGAATTTAGGTAAAGATTAAGATTTATTTTTGACGAAAGATTTTTTTAAATAAAAACAACAAAATAAAAATATTGAACAAGTGGTAACTAACGACAGTTGGACATACAAATTCATCAAATTCAATACAAGCTGAAATGTTATCGGAGGGCGCTATAACTAGAGCCCGTGCTAGGACAATAAAATAGAGATTAAAGGATTGCCTACTTTGTTTCCAACTGTCCGTTATTATATTTTTTCCTGAAAAGGCAACTTTATTGTGTTGGTCATTTCAATTCTTTGTGCGCCAGTGCCGAATGAAAGTGTTTTTTTCTCATTCTGTTTGTATTTAGTTTCCGTAACATTTCAGCTCTAAAGTAAAGACCACGAAAGAATACCGTTGAGGGACGGGCTTGTGTACACCGAGACCTTGAACGCTCCAATCGCCTTAGTGCGACGTTGTCACGTTATTCCCACGCTTCTAACTGAATGCCGCTGTCAGGATTCTAGGCCTACTAAACAAATACGATAGTAGGGCACGAATAGCCTCGAGCGGTAAATACGAGGAGTGTTCGAGACTATCAGATATGGCAACGCTGCGCGCTCATCTTATTGGCCGCCCCACAACCAGGGCTCTATAACAAGGGCTATACCATTTTGATCATTTACGGTGACCCAGTATCGATCGCCTATGACGCACTAGCTGGTAGTATTTCAGTAATGTGCGCGCAGTCGTTAACTCGCTGTTGTAACTCGATGGAAAGGCTTCAGTAAAATAAAATTTAGATATTCTTAATCTACATAAAGTACGGCTTCTAACAGTAGAAAAAACTGTTATTTTAACAGGTATTTCGAATTTTAATAATAATCTTTACGTACATTCAAAGAAATAAAATTAGAGATCAATGATGGAAAAAGAAAATCGTAATTACGTAAAAAAATTAGTTTCATATTTAATTAAAAGAATTACCTTATAATAATGATATTATTTTTTAAACGTTAACCTCTAACTTAACTTTTTGTGTCCACTTCAATAATATCAAATTTTAAATATAAATTATAATTAGTTTATGTTAAAATAAAATTCTTACTTTTTTTCTAGCTGGCATAATTACCTGGGGACAAAAGATTTACTATAATACCTTAAAATAACAATATGTACATAAACGTTATTCCCGTAACAAACAACTGTACTTCGGGAGTTTCGGCGCCGCACCTCCTCGCGCGCTCATTTAAAAAACGATTTCATAATGATGTAATCATTTTAACACAAATCGGTGAATTGGATAGTTTAGATCAATTCATTGGCTACAACTTTCCCGCTGGAAGTTTGTTTATAACCCAAAACTTGAAAATTTCCTCGCTTAGTAACTTTTCCATGTCAGTCTGTTATAATTCTCAAATATTTTCAATTATTAAAATTCGAAATACCTGTTAAAATAAAAGTTTTTTATACTGTTAGAATCCGTACTTTATGTAGATTAAGAATATCTAAATTTTATTTTACTGAAGCCTTTCCATCGAGTTACAACAGCGAGTTAACGACTGCGCGCACATTACTGAAATACTACCAGCTAGTGCGTGTCAGCATGGTGACGTCAGAGTGAAACTGACGGCAAAGTGCCGAGATCAAAGAAATGGTTTAGCCCTTGTTATAGAGCCCTGCCCGCAACGGTATTCTTTAGTGGTCTTTAATATAGTAGTCTAGCTGTGACTACCTCCTTATTAGCGAATTTCCATAGGAAAGATGAGCTATTGCAGTGACCCTTATGATGAGACCTAGGGTCAGGAATAGTCAGTGAGCACCGATCATACTACCTAGAACACGTTTCAGGTTGTCTTAAAAATGTTACATCTAACGACCGCATTTTACGCATTTATACGTATTCAGTATAAATTTGGTAAACACCTCGCACGGACGAGTTCTTTAGTCAAAAATCCAACAACCGTCGGAAGCACGATTTTGACCAGAAGTAATAAGTTTGGTTCAGATTTTTCGTATTACAATAAAAGTTGTTGATGTTTTATCTAAAAAAAAAAAAAAAACAAAGAAGATTATTCTGCACATTTTGTTTTTTCACAAAACCTTATAGCCCGTTTGGTTCACACAAAATCGATCAAAATACTCCCAATGCGGGGGTGCGTTCGAAGGATGTAATGCATTGTGAATTGAAAATGCCCCCAATACGAAGCACGCAATGCTTGTGTACTAAAAATACTCCCAAGAAGGGGGTTGGCTTGCGAAGCACGCAATGCATTGTGTATTGAAAACACTCTCAATACGGGGGTTGACGTGCGAAGCACGCAATGCATTGTGTATTGAAAATACACCCAATTGCATTATGTATTGAAAACACACCCAATACGGGGGTTGGCGCGCAATGCACTGTGCGTCGGCCGCTTCTCATAGTGTTCATGTGCGTCCTTAGCAGTGAACGTGTTAAAGGAGGGCGCATAGAACATGATTGTGTGTGTTAAAGTATCCAGCTTAATTTTTCCTTGTATATTTGTCTAAAAATACAACTATTACAATTTCAGTTCTGTTTACTTTAACGCAGTGCGTTTCGTGTGGAAAAGGAATTAAATCTTTGAAGAGTTTTTACAAATATTACCTATTTTATTTTACGTACGCAGCCGGCGACGACAGCAGCGTGTAATAAAAATAAATGTGACGATTGTCATAAGTTCATCAACGAATATTTTCTTTACGTTACACAGCGCTTTGACCTTTTTAATACCATACTTTTTAATAATTTGTTATTATGTCACGCTCCGTTATTTATCACTCTCTCTTGGAGACAACACTACCCCCTTTCAAGTTGTTTTATTCACCGAAGCAGTAATAATTCTAATGAATTGCTGTTAAGGGTCATGGAGGTAGGCGTTCGGGGAATACCTGCAAAATTAAATATTGTGTTTCGAAATTGAGTGGGCGTTGAGAGTTTGTTAATGCAAACTCGGCGTCGGAACAACTCTTTGTTCGGCTAACCCCCAAGTTGTATATAAAGACTTATATTGTATGTATATACAATATAAAATTCACACCCTTTACTATACTCGTCTAAAATAGAATTAATGCGAATGAATTATAGAATTGTATACACCGAATTTCTTCAAACTAAGCTGAACACATTAAATATCAGTTTAAAAAACGAAACTAAAGTAAAATAAATTACTAAAATATTTTTTTTTAATTCAAGTGTATCAACAATAAAATTATTAATACATATTTTGTTTTATGGTTCAGTACTTGAAGAAGATAAAGGAAAACCGTATCTCTAGTTTGTCTATCTGTCCGGATCACAAAGAATTTGCCATAATTATAAAGCATGCTAAAATGAGTCTGTTTCAATAATGATAGTCAAAAAATATTTTGCGATATGACGTACAGTTTGAAAGGGCTTTTAAAAATATCAAAACTATGGTGTTTTTGAATTTAGTGATAAGTAATTTTTGAGATAACCCGACTATATTTTATTTCCGAAAGTACCGCAACTAAAATTTGGGGAAACAGTGTTGTTAGAGCAGGGTTAGTACTGCCTTTTAGTAATTAATTTTCCTATTATTTGTCTCAGCTTGCCTGACCAAATCACGGCCTGTTTTCAAATTATTTTACAACATTTGCATTATATTTTAGTAACGTAAATGAACGACATTTTTTTTTATAATACTTAATGTCTGCCTAAGGGTCTGCTCCAGTAAATGAGAAAGCAACCGGAAACGCAAGAGCTTCTCACTATATCCCTATCTAAACAGTGCAATTTCTTGCAGCTGAACGCTTTGACATTGCCTCATCTCAGACCATTTTATAAGTCTATCTTTTGTAATTGAGTGTTGAAAAAAAAACTGAATATTCTTTATAAAATTTCGGATCCGGCTTGCAAATTATTTTTCATTATTAAATTTTTATTGTGTTAGGAAAAAAAATTCAAACGTTGTACTTACAAAATGTCAATTACATGACAAATCAAAAGCATTAAAAAAAAAAATTAAAATTCAAAACGGATGTATATTGTGACTGTGCTTAAAATAAGACCTTGCTAACAATTTTATGATAAACAATAAACGAAATTAATGGTTTGAAATTTATCATTGCTCTTATGGGATAAAAATCCAAGATGGCCGCCACTACAGCAGACCCTTAAATTGCATTTACATAGCATAAGAAATAAAATAGCATCAGACCTTTTAAATAGCGACACTAATAAAACATCACTCTCGTTTTAGTTCACAGGTTGTTCCCTACTTTACATCACCTGTTTAGACGACATTAACATTATTTTAATTTTTAACAGATAAATATTGGAATTTCGATGTGGTTGAACATTTCATTAATACAGTTGCATCACCGTTTCAACTTTATATATGAAACATACAGTGCCCATACTAAGGAATTCTACTTTGGTGCATGTCGTAAATGTTTTGGGTCGGATATTATAGTCCAATATATGAGGTTTTCACTCACATGTTTTACCTGTAAGTCGTTACAAAGATTAAATAATGTTTGAACTTCCAATACCCATAAATTCACGTGCAACACAGCAAAGCATGTTTACGACTTTGCAAGCAGACCATTTACTAACAACAAGTTATACATAGCTCGTAACACGTGACACCGTAAAAATATTCCGTAAGTAGGGCAATATCTACATGTTGTGCAACAGGGAAACGCTCCCAAAATTGTATCAATAAAGTATTATTTATCAAAGATTACAAGGTGTAAACCGATTAATATAGTTTCTCTAAGAATAAAAAACGCGAAAAAGCAGCTGAACCTTTGGCGTACTTTTACGGTACTTTACGTTTCGATCGATTTTGGGGGATCCAGACGGGCTATAAGTAATATCGCGTAAAAAGGAAAATGTGAAGAACAATCTCCTAAATTTATACTTTAGATAACTAAAAAAAATATATTTTAGTACGAAAAATCTCAACAAAATTACTTTTTGTAAAAAAACGTGCTTCCTGTTGTTTTTTTTTTGCGATAACGAACTCGTCCGAGCGACATAAAACCAAAGTTTATACCAAATTTAAACCAAATCTCATGTAAAACTGCGGTCGTTAGAGTGCGAACACATATTATATTCATATTTATTTAATTTTTAATGACACCCCCAAAACGTGTCCTAGGGACCATGATCGGTGCTCATTTACTACACCCGACCTTAAGTTTCACTGTAATAGCTCATCTTCCCTACGGAAATCCTAATTACTCGTACATATATATTTCATCCTCTACGAAAGATCTAAAACAAATGCCATAGTGTGAAAAGTTAGGGAAATATCTTATTTTTTTAACTACAAACAAAACGGTTTTTTTAATTCATTCTGTAGGACTGAGTTGTCGTCAAAAAACAGCAAAACTGGGCTAGTAGGTACTACCAAAACATTGCAATTTTGTAACCATGTTTTGTAAACTGTCTTTTCATAGTACATTGACACTATTCTCTATATATTTACTAACTTTCTATCATTCCTATCTTCTCTATTATATTACCAACCAAATAAACTTATCTTTCCTACGTGGGAATTAAGATTGTCAAACTTAAAGGTTATGCAACTTATAGGTTATGTTTCTAAAGTAAAATTTGAGGCGAAGCGAACAGGGGCGTCATTTACAACATTAATTAGACATAGTTTACTTGTAAACACATAAAATTACAGCTAGTTATGAAAATATTCATTTTGGGAAAAAATATGATTATATATAGAATGGGTGAAGAGGACGAAATCGGCTAATTAATTCAAATAGTAATTTAAGAGTTTAAAAATGTGGACCATCATCTTGAATGTAACTCTTTTTAATAGAATAATGGTCACGCGATCATGATTTCAATGAACAATTGCAAGAGAAAGAAATAAAGTTTTGAAGATATTTGCATTTACTTACATTAAAAACGAAAAGTCAAGAATTAACATCTTTATTTCAGGTGTCTTCCCGTTGTCGTAATTAATTCAAAATACATAACTTATACAGATGTTTACTCTGTGTAGCCTAATTTTATTATTGCAGTTATAATCCAGAAATAAAAACATTATCAATTAGTTTCATAACCGCTTGACAATATTAACCAACGTAATAATATCAGTATTTGATACAAACTTGTTTGACCATTTAGAGCTGCTTAACTGACTGAAAGGGGTAGAAATCACCTGGGACTGGTGTTATTATCATGCTAGCCACCGCCCTTAATCATGGAGTAGGGGAAGGGAAATAAAATATGTATGCAGCAGTTATACACAGAGATTACAGGTAGTAAATACCAGATTTTAAATCTCATTGTTTGCATGAGCAGTTCCACCGAAATAAGCTAACAAACTCATCTAAACAACATCTAAATATAATAATCTAAATATTTAGTTGAAATTTTAAAACTACCTTAAACTTGATCAACTTTAATAGTTTAGAAATGAATGCACGGGAAATATTTAGTACTAGTGGACCCAGCAATGCTTCGCTATTGCTTGATTTAATTGAAAAGGTAATTTTCCATTTCATTACATTTACTTAAGTAATCGAATTGCAAAATGGTTTTTATACTACAGAAATTTAGATTTATAGTTTGTAAACATTTTTTTTTTTTGCTTGTAAAGAATTGTAAAAAACCTGATTCCAAATTACCCAAATTGGTTGCCAATAAACGTGTTTTGGTTCATTGTAGGCCTAACCTAAAATTATGTTCAGTTTTTGATCCAAATCAGTTGTTTTATACATAATATGTAACAACCAATGTTTGCATTGAATTAAAATACAATAAGCATTTTTAGTTGATTTTTGTTTTTGTTTGCTTTAAGTTGGTCATTCTAACCTAAAAAAGCTGTTGGTTTTGAAGTATAATAAACTGATTATAAATGCTGATTAAAGTTGCTATGGTGATAAATGTAAGCAAACATGTGTTACTAAGCATTTTATTAGAACAGCTGTTTCGTGAGTTATTGTCTTGAGTTCATGGAAAAAAGGATGTTCAGTTTTCCCCGAATTTGAAAATTTTCCGGGACACTTTTCAAAATTTTCCTTCCATAAAAACTTAATTCGGACTATTATGAACATTTAAAAAAAAATTGTCAAATTGGTCCAGCTGTTCTCAAGTGATGCGCTTATCAACGAACAGCATTTCATTTTTATTATATAGATTATACATTTGAATCAACTGTTGTAACTGTTATTTAATTTTATTGGTTGTTATGGTAAAGAATGTAAATACATTCAAATAACATGGCTGTGTTTAGTTCATCAGCCTAGGCCCAACCTAAAATTATTTTGTGTTTTTAATTTTATTTATGTATTTTTCCTATATTTTAATAGATATTCTGCTATTCGGGGCGGAGACAAATCCAACAAATCAAAGATTATAAAAATTGGTTCAGCCGTTCTTGAGTTATAAGTGGTGTAACAAACCCGACTCTGTTTTACATATATAGATTTGAATAGCAAACTCAAATACCGAACTTGAAATACACAGTTTTACAAGATTGTATGCAAATTTGTTTGCATGCGGTATATGGTTATATTACATTTTATTAATCGAAAACAATTAATTTAATGCATTCAATTTCAGAAAACAACTTTTTCAATAGTAATACACCCATAACTTTCATTTGATCGAATTGAATGTCAAAAGTTTTTGTTGTTGCTTGCCCTCCCAAAGGGATGCGAATAAAAGTAATTACATTTTGATGAAAAAGTTTCAAGTGTACATTGTCGTTTCTGTAATTAAAGGGTGCATGACTGAGCTAATCGTAGGTATTTGAATAACTTTTAATTGAATCTGTAAGTACCACAGTATCGCTTCGCTTCTGCAATTACAATCTATTGTCAATTGTAGAATTTAAATCAACATGACTGTGTCTTTACGTCGGAAAATAAGCAACTTTTAACGGTTTTAGAATCAGGTGGTAAACACTAACGAGTTTTATTCAATTTTCACGATTAGATACGACTCTCAAAATATCTTCAACTAGGAGAAATCCCTGCGTGCTCCGCACGCCAACTCTGTTTGAACCTTCTATACACATTATCATGTTATGTTTTCTTTGTAATAAAAGTGTAGGATTAATAATAACTCCAAAGCTAAGATGGTAAATAATGTTAAATGTTCAAATCAAATTATTTCTAATATTTCATAGCAGCAGTTAAAAAAGGTTAAAAGAACCTTTAGTAAAAACCTTACCTAAAAGTTAGAAATACAAATAATTGCTTTAGTTTGAAATCAGCTATTAGAGAAACCTTGTTAGAGCAACTTTGTATTAGAGCGAACATCTGTTTTATCTGCTATTTTATTTAATCGGTTGCTATGGTAATGAATATAAATCATTCAAGAAATATGTTGGTTCGTCAGTCTAGGCCTAACTAAGATTTTTTCCGACCAAATTTACAAATATTGAAATAAAAAATATTTTTATCAAAATGAATTATAGCCTATTTTACTCAGGGATAATGTAGCTTTTTATTAGTCAAACTATTTTTTCGATCGGTTCAGTAGTTCCAGAGATTACCCCCTACATACAAACAAACAAATCTTACCCCTTTATAATATTAGTATAGATAAGCATAACAATATAGACGGACTTTAGTTCAGAAACGTTCTTTAAATGTGTAGAGATGTTTCCAAATTTATAAGTATTGTAACATTTGTTTCATAAAGTATGTATTTCGAACATAAGTATTAATTAATTAATAAGTATTAGTTAATTTGTTCGAGGCCGAAATCTATATTAATAATTAATATATCTTTAGACCTTTATTATTAGAAATATTATTATCAATGCTTGTACCTCCAATATTGAAACTAAATACAGGAAACTACTTAAATGTTTTCTTTCTTGATAAAAATTCAGGTTTTATTAATATTGTTAATTTGGTGCTAGATATTGTTATGTTTACATCACTAACGTAAAACCACTATTATATTCAAACACTTTTTTGCTGCACATAAAGACAAACACAGTACATAAATTGTTCTTATCGTTTATTTTGTAATGTTTCAAAAATGTATTTTGATTTCAAACTTGTTTTATTTATAAGTATAACTGTCGAAAGATGTTTTAAAACCATTTTACATTTTAAAAACAGCAATACCCATTTAGAGATGTTTGGCTGATGCACATCAGGTTGACATTCAATACTAGTGTAAGTTTTACTCACTCAGTCTGAATTTGATGCATAAGGTTTGGTATAGTCATAAAACCTAAAGGATCTATAATAACCAAGTATAATATTAAGTAGTCCGCAGTCCGTCGGCTATAATGAACACTATACGGTGCTTCAAAAAGGAGTTTAAATCATACAACTTTATTAGATCTGGTGACAATTTTAAGCAAATTAGATCAAGCTTTGACTCAAGTAGTACAACAAGCGCTAGCAACATTTCTAACAAAGAAGGCTGCCTATACGCGCTCGATGATTTTTTTTTTCTAATTCATGTCAAACGTATGAAATTTTAAATCAAAGTTAAGTTGAAGAGAGGGCACAATCGTAACTTTACATAAACAATTACGTTACAGAATTTGTTTTTAAATATTGTTTTAATTATTAATTCATGAGCGTAATTACAATAATTTGAAACATAAAAGTAAACTGCCTACTAGAAGCAGTTAGTTGCTATACGGAGCTGTCTATTGTTTCACCCTTCCTCCCAACTTTCCTTGACCTTTTCACAGTTCATGTTATCGACTGGCACTGGCTTTGTTTTCTACCTGGTTTAGTTCATTTGTATCTGATATTTCGACATCAGGATCAGCACCTCTTTTCTGTACATCAATAACTGTCGTTGCGTTATTATGTTGGCAGTTCAATAAAAAACTGTGCCAAATCTATGAACCTTTTATGTTTAGACAAATTACTATTTATACAATTTACAGTTTCCATTCCAGACAAATATGGTTTATTTAGGATGATTTCACTCATCTATAGTTAAAAATATTTATTTTTTTAGGGTCCCTTAATGCAACGGAATCATTATAGTTCCGCCATGTTCGTCTGCTTGTGTGTAACCGCGTAGCTTTTTCATTTTACAAATGTATGCGATACAAAATTGCAGAAAGGTGTTATTTCACTGAAGAGAAACATAAAAATCCTTGAGCGAATGCCACAGCATACATCTATATAATAAAAATGAATTGCTGTTCCTTTGTAAGCGCATCACTTGAGAACGGCTGGACCAAATTGGCTATTTTTTTTTTTTTTTTTTTTTTTTTTTAAATGTTCGTAATAGTCCGAACTAGGCTTTTATATAAAGAAAAAGTTTTAAAGTTTCCCGAAAAAGTTTCAAATTTTTTTGTATAGCGCACAAAAACAGCTGTTCGTATAAAAAGCTTAACAAACACGTCATGTTTGTTTACATTCATTACCATAGCAACTTTACTTATCAGTTTATTATTCTTCAAAAACAAAAGCTTTTTTAGGTTAGATTGACCAACTTAAAACAAACAAAAAGAAAAACTAAATAATGCTTACTATATTTTAATTTAATTCAAACATTGGTTGTTACATACATATTATATATACAATAGCGGATTTGAATCAAAAACTGAACATATTTTTAGGTTAGGCCTACAACGAATCAAAACACGTTTATTTGCAACCAATTAGGCTAATTTAAAATCAGGTTTTTTACAATTCTTCACAACTATCAGTTTTTTTTTAGATTTGGTAAAAGCAAACGAAAGGTTTACTGTATTGACTATAGGCCTAAAGGTTTACTAAATCTAAATCTGTGTAGTATATTCTTAAGTGGTATAAAACCATTTTTCAATTCGATTACTAATGCAATGAAATGGAATAACTACCCTTTAAATTAAAACCTAGCAGTAGTGAAGCATTGCTGGGTCCACTAGTATAATTTAAAAACAAGAACATTTATTCAACTCCATTGTTGAAAAGGATTCTAATATATATTTTAACTAGAGGACCCCATATCATATTCGCTTCGATCACCAAACCCCGCAAAACCGAATGCAGATTATTGTATACACTCATATTTTCACGGATATAACGATTGAAACACTTTTTTTTGGGTTCAGGGAGCACCAACACAGATAATTCCACTAAACAATATTTTGGGGTTCAGGGAGCACCAAAACAGATAATTCCACTAAAAATTCAAATTCGAAAATTTGAACGAAAACAATACTTTCTCCATATACTACGTATAAGGGGGAGAAAGTAAAAATCAATAGCGTAATAAAGAGAAACAATGCCGATGGTAAATGATGTTGTTAAAGTTGTGTTAATTAATATTCAAATGAAGCTTGTACTCTTGCACAAAAACCAAACTAAATCTTAACATTTAATTAACTACTTTTATAGCGTCTCTCAGACATGTATTAACTGTTTACAATTACGGCCCACTTCACCGCACTTCATATTCAATTATTAACAGTAATTTTAAAATATAGGTTATCTAAGGGAAATATTAGCCTTGTGCTTATAACTTAAGTGTCGTAGTAAAGCCTTACAACATAAAGTACCGTCAACCGAGAGAAGCGCCTCAGGTTTTAACTGCTCTTTAGAAATCATAAAATTCTGAGTCAAACCGTAAATACACATCTGTAGGTTAGCAGCACAAGTTTAGCAGAAAACAAGAACGCCAGGTGGAATGTTGATACTTTATTCGGAAAATGAACGCATTTTACTTTCTCCCTATAGGCCTACTATAGTAGATAAAGTAGGCCTATAGTGATCGCAAAAAAAATCAATGTTGAGATTTTTGTGGAAATATCCGTTTTGGGACCACCTGAGTCCAAAGTGGTTTTTATAAAATGTCTGTCTGTATATCTGTATGTATGCCTGTATGTATACAAAGCTAAAGCGGAAACTATTCGATAGATTTCAAACAAATTTGCACCAGACATGTCAAGTAGGCCTGTATAAATGCATGAAAAACGGTTTTGAAAAATTTTGAAAAACAACCCCCTTTTGGCAAAAAACCTACCAAAAAAATCAGTTATTATTTTTTTATAAAAAAACGACTCTAACGATTTTGATAAAATTTGGCTTATCTGTAGCCTTTAATGTGCCCTACCATATGCAAAAAACAGCATCTTTCTAAAAATTCTCGTTTAACTAATAATAATAAAAAAAATTGGGGGTTTTTGGCCATAAAGGGGGTTGTTTTTCAAAATTTACAAAACCTTTTTTCGTGCATCTATACAGACCTAATTGACGTGTTTGGTGCAAATTTGTTCGAAATCGATCGAATAGTTTTATCTCTAGATAATAATAATAATATTTATAATTAATCTCCTAGTTTAAAATCACCTCTTCTACCCCTCTTACAATTATGAAGTCGCTGTGAATCTGTTTAATAATTTAAATATGTTTGTGAGAAAGTATGTGCCAGTATCTGGTACCGTTTATTTTGTTTTAGATTGCAAAACTATTCCTTCTTTACAATAAATTTTATTAGAAACCTGCAATAAATAAATATGATTATCATAATAGGTATACTGAACTATAAATAAATATTGAGCTTGTGAGAATATAAACCTCTAAGAGTTATAGTTTGATTATTGTAGGTCGTGCATCACTGAAGATGGCAACTTTGTCGTTGAAACGCGTTTGAGTTAATGCACGTATTAATTGTGAGATTCTGTGTTCAAGTCGTTATTATATCAGACACTGCACTATGTTTACAGATCGACTTATATCTAAGACTCTGACGTTGTAGACTTTAATCCCACAAAAACATAAATATTAAAATGAAAGCAAAGTAACCATCCAAAAAGTTTGGCCCAATAGAAGAAGAGAGATTTAAAGTATGTCCAAATCCTTTAGTTAGTGGAGTCTACAGTTCCCCCTTTGCCGCCCTATAATTCTTAGTCGACTTTATTGAAAGACTGACCTGATTTAGCTATCAAAATTATATTTAAACCATTAGGATAGCAAAAATGTTGCTGTTTTCAACTTGGCAAGTTTTTTTTCCTAAAGAAATGCATAAGAAAGAACAACATAAACAATGTAACATTAAAGAGGTAGTTTCCAGGTTTTAAGACGAGAAACAACTTGCTTGAATAAAATTAAGAAAATCTAGGACTTTTATAAGACTTATAATACAACGGGAAAGAGGGTGCGGTAACATTTTGAAGAGATAGATATCAAACAAACCCCACTCTACCAGATAAAAATCCCCTGGCCCTCGTTTGTTCGACTCCCCTTTGGTTTAAACAAGATTAACATATTATTTTAACTTTTCACTCTCGGAGTAACAGCAGGCTAGGAATTTTTATGACTATGAACACTGTGTCTCAATAGCGTTCAAAATGATTGGCATCAAGCCAATAAGTTTCATTTTTGGTAAGGAATCTTAAAATCGTGTGACCTCGGCTTTATATAGGGTTTACCCATGTACAAAACATTTTCTCTACATTTTCATAACATTTAGAAATTCTTATTAAACTTATATTACACTAACTGCCAGATCCAGATAGACAAATCAAAGTTAAATGCAGATTAACAAAAAAAAGAAAAATATCAATAAATATATTACACTATGTATTTCTTTTGGGGATTTTTAGTAACTTTGCCCCCCCCCCCCCCCCATGACCAATAAAATTTTGAATTTTTTTAAAACCTTTATTAGCGAGCACCTTGGGCCCTAGAGGAAGCTACCTACCAAATTTCATTCCAATCCATTCGGTGGTTATTTTAGTAACTTTAACCCCCCAAACCCCCATAAAATTTCGAATTTTTTGAAAACCTTTCTTAGCGAACACCTAGTGGAAGCTACATACCAAATTTAATTCCAATCCTTTCGGTAGTTTTTGAGATTTCGTGATGAGTGAAGTGAGTGAGTGGTATTTGGATGATATATATTTATAGATTCAAGCTCAATTTATTATAAAACAATTAGTGTTTATTAAAAAAAAAAAAAAAACATTATGTACATTTAAACGAAGTCTTTTACGTATAAAATAGAATACTTTTAAATTTAAAGAGTTTAATACAAATAATTGTCATATAAATTGAAAGTTGAAAGCCTAATTTTATAACACAAGGTGCAAATATAACTTTCCATGTCAAGGATGTTCGGAAATAAAATGTTCATTAGCATTACTAGTTTCTTTCAAAAGGCACGCTTTCATTTGGGACTATTCCTGTAAACATACTCAAAACCTGTCAAAACTTTCTGATTTTGATGAATCCCAAAACAATCATATTTGTATAATTTAAAAGCTGCTGAACATATTTTAATCAAACATATACCTAAAAATAACCAGATAACGAAGCTCATAGAGAAAAACCTGAACAAGTATTTCGTTTATAAAATCTGTTCTAGACGCCAGAATTTATAATATAAACAGGTTGATGAAATAAATAGTGATTATTTGAAATAAATCAATAATGCTATATTTTTACCGTTTACATTTTTTTTGAAATAATGACAAGTCTTTGTTCAAATTAAACAATACCTTTCATGAATTTGTAAACATTTATACGTTTTGATATGTCCATTAGCAGAATAAATTCTATTCGGATTGTAATGAAGATGCGAGAACAAAAGCAGAATTTACGCAATATAAAGACAATGTTTAATTTAACATCTAGAAGTCGGAAACAATGAATATCAGTTAAGATTTAAAATACAAGCGTAGTACTGTCAAGTCTTGGCGACGCACCAAAATTTACACTTTTAATTCAGGTCAGAGCGCATAGAGGCTGACGCAGAGTTAACGAGACTTTGTGTGTGTGGGAAGGCGGGGGTACATAATCTTAGATAAACTATGGCGTAGGTTCAAGACAAAGGTTTCTACAATGTGTACAAAGTATCTGGCTATGCTCTCCGCGGCAACTCTTCCTGAAGCAAATGCAAAAAGGTTATTTT
>JAGFPH010009508.1:6690-24611 GCA_018207615.1 Philaenus spumarius | reverse complement strand
ACTTCCTCCCCCAGCGTCGTGCAACTCGTGCGTCGTTGCAATATATAAAAGCGAAATACCACTCACTTACGCACTCACTCACTCATCACAATTTCTCAAACTACCGAACGGATTGAAATGAAATTTGGTATGAAGCTTCCACTAGGGCCATAGGTGCTCACTAAGAAAGGGTTTGAAAAATTTGACATTTTAGGGGGGGTTTGGGAGGATCAAAGTTATTAAATCACGATTTCTTCAAAACTACGGAACGGATTGGAATGAAATTAGGTATGTAGCTTCCTCTAGGGCCATAGGCGCTCGCTAAGAAAGGGTTTCAACAAATTCGAAATTTTAGGGGGGATCAAGTTATTAAATCACGATTTATTCAAAACTACCGAACGGATTGGAATAAAATTTGGTATGTAGTTTCCTCTAAGGCCATAGGTGCTCACTAAGAAAGGGTATGAAAAATTTCGAAATTTTACGAGGGGTTTGAGGGATCAAAGTTACTAAAATCATAATTTCAGATCTTTTATTATTATGACAATAGTGCTTTTATTATTTAAGATCTATATAGGCCCTACATAAAAGCCAAATACCACTCACTGACTGAACACTTAAAAAGAATACAATTACGTTAAAAAGACTGAAAATACCAACCACCACGGGCAACGCCGTACGGGTCAGCTAGTACATACATATATATATATATATATATATATATATATATATATATATATAGGGTTGCTATCTATACAGCTTGTAACAGATCACGCACAGTTTAGGTGCGTTACATGTTTGTCTCGTGGTAACAAATGAAACCAACTAGGGTATTACGTACATAAAGTAAGACAACAGTCTATAGTATTATTTATTTTACCCTTCACGATAATAATTATCTACTGAACATAATATAATTTCTTATTTTTAAAGAATTGTGTATCTAAAGTAAATGCACGTCTTATACTATTGGCCGAAAGTACTCTTGGTAGAACTGCATTTTAAGGTAGCTTCACTCACACACACACACACACACACAATATTCAGTAAATTCTACAAATATTTATTTGAGTCTTGCCGAGCATGGTTTCGAAAGTGACGGTATTGTCAAGGCAGCTTAACATATACTGATACCGTGATCGGCAAGAATCAAATAAATTAATAATTGTAGAATTTAACAAATATTGTGCATGGTGCATTGGTCACCATGTGCTTCCATTTTACGGCGGAAAAAGCTTTATGCGAAACGTAAAATTCAGTTTTGTGGCCTCCATTTTGGACCAAGGTTTAAATACAAATCCAATGTTAAGCATTAAAAGTCATATTCCATTTTACTTACAAGACTTAAGCTTTTGATTTCCCTTAAACTCGAAAGTCAAGTTGGACATTGTTTAAAATAATTCACCTGCAATGATTGGTAAAATTTTGCTTACTGAAAATAAAATGTTTAATGGTAGTAAATAATAAAATAAAACCCAAAAGGTTTAACGTTTAGGGCTGCCGTCTTAAAATGGCGCCAAATCGAAACTTTTTTTCAGAACAACCCGTTTAAAATGGTGGCCCTAAACGAAAATGTTTTACTAAACATTGCTAATAATTTACAGGGTGTCCCCGAACTCTCTTGGCCCCTTTTGTGGATTTATTCTTGGGATCGAGACAAATATATTTCACTTTATAAATATTGGTCTACGGTGATTATTTTTTCGTGTCTGTCTGTACAAAGTAATTGACAATTAGAGAACGGTTTGCCCGATTGAGTTCAAAATTGATATGAAATTATATCTAACAATGACATCTTAATTAAATATCATTAGTAAAATAAGCGATTAGATCCAATCATGCGTTTCAAATTGGTGACTGTTTGAAAATTTCAAACCTTGTCAAGACACTTCTTTTATAGCTCTTTTAATTCCCTACCTAAGCCTTTTCTAACCAATTTCTGGAAAATAAAAAAGCTCACTTGCAAAAAACAACAACTTAAAATGGCTTGAATACGACGTAAACGAAATTTGTTCCATTCTGTGACCCATGTTTTAGATAAAAAACACTTAAGTATCTGATTAGATCTCCGTCATATCTCACTAATGTCAAAACCAAGCATTGTCTGTTAGTGGCACTGGACACTGCTACTTGACATATTATAATATAGGCCTACGTGGTTAGTTGGTTACGAGTGGCGTTTGTAGCTGGCATAGGCTAACTTGCGAGATACACTCTCAAATTCCTATCAGATGTACAGCATTATTTAGGTGACAGTTGACTTGGTGATCTAGTACACTATTTTTTAAATAATCTCAAGACATTTTTAAAGATGTATGAGTTTTAAAAATTTGTGTTAAATAACTACAAAAAACTGCTATTAACATAGCAAGATTTAAGTCACTTTATTATTATAATTAGGGACGCCAACCCTGCTCGGTTCGCTCACAACCCCGACGATGTCAAATTGTAGCCAATGAAAAAAGATTATTAATATTTTCACGGAAATGATGATTAAGCTGTGACCAACCTATAAATAACTAATGCAAGCCAGATATCGAAATAGACACTACCATCCACAAAGGAGGCTGTGTAAGCCGAAATGGTGATAATTTTATAAAATCTTACGTTTTAGTGTTTGTGCAAATTTTACTTCTCACTATACTATAGTATAGAGAAAGTATAGTGATCGCAAAAAAAATCGATGTTGAGATTTTTGTGGAAATATCAGTTTTGGGACCCCCTGACTCCAAAAAAGTGGTTTTTACAAAATGTCTGTCTGTATGTATGTATACAAAGCTAGAGCGAAAACTATTCGATCGATTTCAAACAAATTTGCACCAGGCATGTCAAGTAGGCCTGTTTAGATGCACGAAAAACGGTTTTGAAAATTTTTGAAAAACAACCCCCTTTTTGGCTAAACCCCCAACAAAATCAGTTATTATTTTTTTATAAAAAAACGGCTCTAACGACTTTGAAAAAATTTGACTTATTTGTAGCCTTTAATGTACCCTATCATATGCAAAAAATCGCATCTTTCAAAAAATTTTCGTTTAACTAATAATAATAATAATAACTGATTTTTGGGGGGTTTTTTGGCCAAAAAGGAAGTTGTTTTTCAAAATGTTTCAAAAATCTTTTATCGTTACTCTATACACGTCTAATTGACATGTTTGACACAAATTTGTTCGAAATCGATCGAAACGTTTTCTCTTTAGAAAATAATTATAATATTTATTAGTTACTCTCCTACTTTAATGTACTATCCCCTTCCCTACTCTAATACAATAATTATGAAGTTGGGGTTACATACGGGAGTTGAAAATACTCCCAATACGGGGGTTGGCGTACGAAGCACGCAATGCATTCTATATTGAAAATATTCCCAATACGGGGATTGGCGTACGAAGCACGCAATGCACTCTGTATTGAAAATATTCCCAATACGGGGGTTGGCGTGCGAAGCACGCAATGCATTGCCCGATAATAATTTAAATGTGTTTGTGAGAAAGTGTGTGCCAGTTTCTGGTACCGTTTATTTACTAAATATACGTACATATTAAAACATTTTTCGTTAACTCACAAATTAACTATGAGTGCACTGGAGCCTTGACGAAGGTTGCGTACGGTAGCTTAGGATGGACCAAATTTAAGTTAAAACAATGTAAAAAAAACAACGAATTTTCAAAAATATACATGGGGTTTAAAAAACAAAATAAATATGTTCACGTCCATAATTATATTTCGTAAATATACAATAAATAGATAACTACATTAAATTTAGTACATAAAAAATTTAGTTAAATTTGTAAGTTAGATATAGCCTATTTCTGTGTTTTGCTAAATATTCAAGACATGTTAATATACTCTACATCTCTATATAAATAAAACTGAATGTTTGTTTCTTTTCTTCTTTATCCTCTATAGATTCAAAACTATTCGACCAATTTCACTAAAACTTTCATAGTTAACACAGGTCTATCATTACCAGGATTGTTTAGACGTTACAATTACCACAAATTGTCTAAGGGATTGAAATGGGGTTAAACATCCTACAATCTAAAAATCTACAGTTATGTAATATTATTAAGTGATATAAAAAACGTTTGAAATTTGATCACTTAAGTCTAAGGGATGAAATAGAATAACTACCCTTAAAATTCAATAATAATCGATACATTTACTTTTTCTACATTTCTTAAAAACTACTCATTTAATTTCACTAAAAATTTCATAATTTACACATATTATTAGTACAAGGATTGTTTAGAGAATATGGTCACTACAACCAAAGAGATTAAAATGGGATAGCTGTTCCTACACAATTAAAATAAACTACACTAACTTCCTGCAAACTATAAATATAAATGTGTGTAATATTATTTTCAATTGCAATTCCATTAATTAAATCAAAGAGAATTAAATGGAATAACTAATTTTAAAATTAAATCAAGCAATAGTGAAGCATTGGAGGGTCCACTAGTATTTCATAAAATAAACCTAGACATTCTAATAGAAGAAGAATTGTGTTTAGATAAAATATATGCTGTGTTAATACAGGGTGTGTTGTCTGCCTCCAAGGAATTAACTAAATTAAACGTGTGGACTAATCAATGAATGGAAAAAATGTTTCTAAATTGACTTATTTCAACTTCGATTGTTGTGCAATACGCAGTTACACGGTATGTTTTAGATATATGAAAACATATCAAAACTATAGAAATTCTTTGAAACACGAAAAGCAAAGCATTTCATTTTCATATGTCAAAGGTAACATCTCGACACAAAAAGGTTCGTGCATGTGTAGAGTAAAGTAAAATACGTTTACAATAATATAGGTTTTGCTTTAACAGAACTGAATCTTATTGCAATGTAATGTAGAGCGTGGCTTCAAACTAAACGGAATTGTGTATTTTTTAAATATATAAAATTTCATGTAAATTATGAAAAACAGATTAATTTTATAATTTTGCGACTCAAATAGTCAACATGTGCCGACTAATTTAAACGTTTATTAAACAAGACATCTAAGTATTTTCCATCAAGGTTAATACAGGCACAGAGCTTACCTAAGTAATTCCCACACGAATGAACGTATATAAGGACAATCACTATTGGACCTAAGAGCTATAGGAAGGAATTTTATTTTATAAGTGTTAATCGGTAAACAATTTACCGTGTACTACTTCCCATCTATTACCCTAATGAAACGTATACCATTCTACATTTTAAGTAGAGCTTTTTACTCATATATATAAATTTTGTAACATGATTTGGTTACAATTAACAAAAAAGTATAGGAAAATTATAAACGTATATGCAGTTGGCACATTTAATTATTTACATGTAATCAAATTGCATACTCAACGCCTTAGTTCCAACACTCAACAACCATATTGCAACCGCCATATTATATTTTACATTCTTCATCAGAAACATTTATTATATTCAGAAATGTGTGACCAAATTCCAAGACAAACAGAAGTGGATGAAAACAAGCTTACAAGATTTCTTTTCAGTGTTACAAACTAATAAAAACTTTGATCAAGAGCAATCATTTGGGATGATACTATGTACCATGATGGCTAGTAATATACGGTGGTGACTTTCCCTGACTTTCACCTAATTACCTGATTTACTACATTTTTTTTCTCCGACCAAACTCTACGAAACGCACATAACACCACTTCTACTTTATTTCAATCTTTTAGGCAGATTATTTGGCTGTATAATTATCAAGGTATGAGTTTTTGCAAAGGGCGACTTTAAGCAATGTTATAGCGCACAACTGGTTGCAAAATGTATTATGAAGGTTAAGTTTAAACATTTTAAAACAATAATATTTTCTAGAAGTGCTTTGAATTGTTTGAAAAATAACTCTTGACGTTGTGCAACTTTTGTGGGGTAGGCCATAAAAAAGTAATAAATACAAAAAACTGTAATTAACTAGTTCGCAACTAAATAGTAAAATGTCAATTTCAAAAGTGCCACAACTATTCGAACGTAAAATATGTTATGCTGTAGCAGTTGTAAACCATTATTAATTTTGAATGAATTCTACTTGTATTAAGAAATGTACCAGATATAAAAATCAAGTGGATGTTTTTTTCCTTTTAAGCCAGTTATCTTTTTTATAGAAAACCCCCGGTAGTCGAGCAGAGAGCGGTAACCACTAGGCCTACACCAATAAAATACTTCTTAAACTAAAATGTTCTTATATTAGTACTGTTCAAGATAGATGTATGCCAGTATAATATACTATCCGTCAAAGTGTTCGGACTGATAAATACAAATGGTACTACCGGAATAGTCTACCCCAAAGTAACGTCTGTATTAGCGCGCATTTAACAATCTAAATTTCAAACTACAAATTATTTAGTATTCTACAGTTTCAATGTGATTGGCAGAAATGTAAACTAGTTACAACCTGAACGAAGTCCAGAACAAAACACTCGACTCGCCTAGCTATTTCCATCATGAAATTACCGAGGCATGGGACAACCAATGGAGCAAACGAAATGTGAAATCATTCTTTTCAATTCAGAAAATGAGTTTGTACAATGAGTGGATGTGTTTATCGATCTATTTACATTTCCGTTATTGAATTGGATGCACGTCTATTGTGTTAGGTCCTGTATTCATTTTAAACAAGATTTGATTGTGCAAAGGTACTAATACTTCTACAATTTCACTTTGAAACTTTACAGATGTAGCGAGACTGTTATAAAAACATTTCGATACTTTTGTCAGAGATAAAATAATGTTACATGCCGAATATAGACTAAATAGTATAAATGAGTATATTTAAAGTATATGAATGTAAATCTTTTTGTAATAATTTCACAATTCTTTATTGAGCCATGCCGACCTAGGTTTCGCCAGCTACGGCATTGTCGAAGGCAACTTTAAGAAGTTGCATTGGCGAAACCTAGGTCGGCACGGCTCAATAAAGATTTGTGAAATTATTTCAAAAAAGTTTTTCATATATTTATTTATAATGGAATTTCACCAAGAAGCAACGGTCGTTAGTATAAATAGTATACGAATGTATTTAAAGTAGACAAATGTACATAAATGTATTATAACTAGTTGAAAGCATTTAAGTAGTCAAACTTTTAAAGTAGACGAATGTATTTCAAGTAGACGAAGCATTTTAAGTAGTCAAACTTTTAAAGTAGACGAATGTATTTTAAGTAGACGAAGCATTTTAAGTAGTCAAACTTTTAAAGTAGACGAATGTATTTTAAGTTGACGAAAGCACTTTAAGTAGTCAAACTTATAAAGTAGACGAATGTATTTTAAGTAGAAGAAAGCATTTTAAGTAGTCAAATTATAGAAGAGACGAATTACATTAAGTAAATGTTTATAAATGATACATTTTGTATGTATGATTTTTGGAATATTTAAATAGAGTGCAAGACATTTATCATATTCATTATTGAAATTATTCGTCTAAAACTTTAATTTAACCCTACCCCTCTAATATGAAGCTACGAGGCGTTGGCACCACGAGAAGACAGCGGGTGAATTATTGATCGTTCCGAGAATCCTTAAAAAAGACAATACCTTTTCTTTCAGTGAAATTCCAGTGTTTGTAATAGATTATTAAACTCTTTTTTTTTCAACTTTGAACCTGTCATTTTCACATTTTCTATGCAGATACTTTCCTCAATAAACTTTGTAAAAATAAATCCATTATTAAAGTAAACAAAGGTCGCGCGACTTTGAATACGAACTAAAATTGTGTTTGAAAATATTTATTTTAAATTAAACATGATAATCTATGTGACACGATTTTATCTACTGAACATTTAGCATAGGTAACATATAAAAATAAATTCCTTACAAAGAGTTAAATATTTATAGAAAGTAAAATCATACATGCTAAGGGGTTGAATATGTTTAAGGCCCTTCTTCGTTCTGGGGAAAACGCCGAGTGTACATTGTGATTATAATAAAATTGGTCCGAATACAGTCGGTGCCGTATAGTGGCGCGGGGAGAAGTGGGACGGTCAGTCAATGCTGGACTGAAACATAAGTCTCAGGGTCTGCTAACCGCTCATTTACCGTTGCCCTGTTCTGAGCAAAACCCAATACAAAAAGAAAGAATTGTGCGCAAATATAGTGTAAGAGCACGATACGACTTTTGCAGGTCGGTTAGTAGCGCCAAAGAGGGCTTGAATGATTGCATCATGCATTAGTGATCTCGTGTTTCGGATTGTATTTATAAATGAAAGAGGGGAAACCCCTGCGTGCTCCACACGCCAGCCCCGCATGGAACCTTCTATACACATAATCATGTCATGTTTTCTAATAAAGGTGTAGGATTAATAATAACCCAAAAGCTAAGATGATAAATAATGTTAAATGTGCAAATCAAATTATTTCCTATATTTTATAACAGCAGTTATAATAAAGGATAAAAGAACCAGCAAGGCTTAGGTATACACTTTAATAAAACCTAACCTTAGAGTTAGAAAGAACAAATAATTGCTTCAAAGTTTGAAATCAGGTATTAATGGAAATATTAGAACAAACAGCTGTTAGCTATTATTTTATTCAATTGGTTGCTATGGTAACAAATGTAAATACATGTGTTGGTTTATCAATCTAGGCCTAACCTAAAAAAATTTCCGAATAAATTTACAAATATTGAAATAAAAAAGGTTTTTATCGAAATGAATTATAGCCTATGTTACTCTGGGATAGTGTAGCTTTTTATTAGTAAGACTATTTTTTCAATCGGTTCAGTAGTTAAAAAGATTACCCCCTACATACAAACAAACAAAAAAAAAACTTTAACTCTTTATAATATTAGTATATATAATCAGGGAAATAACTTTAAATTATTAAGAAAGGTTCATATTTTTTACATGCGCTTAAGATATGGAAATTATTGTTTAAAACCCACAAAAAGATGGATTTAAAATAATAAATTTTGACTTAATTAAACCTTTTATTAAAAGGATTTACCGTCAGTCTATTTCTATAATGAGGCTAACAGCACAACAACTAAACAGAACAACATATAAGAGATTTCAAAACGTTTTAAGTTGAAAAACGGCGTCCTAAACACGTTGGTACGAAATGTATGATTTCGTTGTTTTACTCAAGGTGAAGAAACCCCATAAGAGAAAAGCCCTTGTCACTAGTTTGCATTGTGATTGCTGTATTTTGAACATCAATAGTAGGATAAAATTGTAAGAGAAATAATAATACTTGCATCATAATTAATTTATATTATACTGTTTTATAAATATCTTTGTGCTTGTTTATATTGTAATTATTCAAAATTTATTTATAAATAATTAAATCGTTTTGGGTTATAAATTATTTATTGTTCACATATTTATATTTATATAATACACACAAGTTCTTTTTTTTTCTCGTGTTTCTGGTTCTAGGCTCAATACTTTATTTAAAATTGCTTACAGGCCTAACCTAAATAGAAGTTTAAATGAAAAATATAACTTATACTTATATTTATAATTTAATTTTGTCACATATACTAAATCTAATATGTTAATATTTGAATTCCTTCTATCAAAATAAGTTTATTTTATTCAAATTTAGATTATAAATTACTCACAAAATAGCACTTAACTACCTTATATTTTGTCTTATTCTAGGCTTAGTTCGAATTATGTAACCAGCCATATTAGTCTTCAATTATATACTCATTCCTCCTTCAATTCATTGTAATGTCATTATTATGTCTCTATTAATTTATTTTCTATAAAATACAATTTACAGTAGCTATAGAGTAGTTATATTTTCTTTGCTTGCCCACCTTTCTTTATTTTTTTTTTAACATAAACCCTTCCATTTTTTTTAACCACTTTTTCTTCTTTTACATATCTATCAGCTGATCCATTTTTATTATTCAGTAGTACCTACTATACTATTCTACAACCACTTCCTTTTATATTATATCCTTCTCATATTATAAGCCTAATATTATATACCAAATTTGCTTTGTTACAATGTGTACAACACAATTAAACAATATGGATGTGTTTGGTTTTCAATTGGTGGTTTACCTAACTTGAGTTTTAAGTTGTTCAATATTTAATACATATTAATTTATAAAATGCTTAACCCTAAAGTATATTCTGTAAAGTGTATAAATATGTAAATCTCATTAAGAACCGACCTTAAAGTCAACACCATTAAACGCTTTCATTAAACCAAATCTCGTTCGCCTAAATTCAGTTCCCTTGTACACTAAAACGAAAGAAAGCATTAGAAACCCCTTTGTGAGCCTTTAACAGCATAACAGGAACCATCTTATCCTTTGTTCCAACAAAAGCTTCTGACTTACTAACACAGATTGCATTTGTAATAAAAGAGGAAAGACGAAAAGAGATAAAAGCAGAAAATGCCGAGGGATTTAACCCTTTTAGGACCATTCAAATATTCACCAGCTCCTTCGGTGTGTCCAGTTTTTTTTTTTTCTTTTTCTTGTTAATTATCACTTTTAGTGAGTATTGTAATTCCACGCATGCCTTAAAATTAATTATTTGTTACAACTGAATGTAACAATTCAAAATATTATTGTTCCATGAAGAAAGTAAACAAGGTGCCTTTTTTAACTGGGCCACCATTTGTATCTTGTAAAACTATAAATCTGCCGCAAACTTTAAATAGGGAACTTTTCTTTGTTTTATGAGAAATTAAAAATATGTAATTAAATTATTTGTAAATGGTCTCCATTTTCCAATATGGCGGAAAACTTTCGAATTTCTTATGGAACACCTGTATCTAAGACGATTTCGGATTTTACAAGTTATTTTAAGACTTTTAAGACTGAAGAAAAGAAGGAGAAATCTTGTGCAGAATCAAGTAGAAGAAGATTACATACCAGGAGGGTTTTAAAAGATAATTGTAACTTACAGTATAGTCAAATAAAATTGCATGTTGTTTCTATGGAAAAGGTGTAGGCCTACTTTAATTGCGTTTTCCCGAAAGATGAGTTTTTAAACACAAATGACCCATTATTTCAGAAACTTTACAAGATATCTTGACCAAACCTTTACCACATGTTCCCTACATATAGTTGATAATGTGGATCCTCGGTCATGCCTCTATCTGTTTTTTAAAAAATAAAAAAATTGTAAAAAAATTGTGAACACGTTTTATACTTGAAATACAATAGGGCAGATACACCAGCTATGGCTAAAATGCATCGTGTGACGAAAATCCTTATATTAAAGTGGAAACCTATGTGACGTAACGTAATTTTACTATCACAAAGACCTTAGCACTGCGTTTTATGATTCTACACACAGAACATAACAATACATTATCAACGGCCCATGTTGTAACTCTCCAATTGAGTTACGACAGATAATTTCTTGGAAGTTTTAGGATGTTGATTCAATTGAAATATTAAATACAAACTCATATAGACCTACACAGTAGAAACCATTCAGTTTCAATTTAAAATTGAATTATGAAATTTAAACTAATTTCACTCTCTGTAAAGATGTTTTCAAAGGACCTATAAATAAACACGAGCCTACACGCTTACACCTTGCATATTAATTAGAGTACCTCATCGCTGCCTCAACGAGACACACGAAACTTCATACAATTACAGCTCCACACTTCAAAGGGATACGTATACCACTGGAATGCACATTGTATATTGTCAGAGTTTAGTTTATTTGTTAATTTTAATATTTATTTATTTTCAATCATGTCATTAAATAAGAGTAAAATAATAATCATTTTGAACATTATAGAGTTGGGTTTTTACTAAAATATGATTTCACCTGAAATAAGTTACTTTCTTCTTTAGTCATTTTATTTTGTAAATAACTGTTTTGAAATTAAATAAATTATTTAAAAAAAAATAAATCATCTTATATTTGTTGCGTTGCGAAATTGTTTTTCAGTGTGAGGTTGATTAGTTTGTCTAATTTTTTCATTGCTCTAATCATTTTAACTAACAAAATTTGGGTGTTAATTACAATTAGTATTTTAAAATCACATTTTAAACTTTTAACGTTGAAAAAGAATTATAGTAATATGCTATGCGTTTTTTCTTTGATTGCGATATTGTGTTTTCGCTTATTTGTTTGACGATAACTTAAAAACGGATTTAGATATTAAAAAACAATTTGAACATAGTTTTTCAAAAACTTCACATTAAAATAATTTATCAGAAGACTAACTTCCTATAAAAAAAAATGAAGGACATTGTAAGGTGACGGACCAAAGTTTGAAACTCAATAAAAAGTGGTTCTTTCATGGCTGTGAATAACTGTATTTATTTCTTACTCAAAAGTCTCGTATATTTTGAGATATTAAGCAGTTTTCAGACTTTTCAAATATCCCATAACCGGGTCTATAGTCTACATTTTGCGTTTTGAACATAGTTACTGTACAGAGCGCACAATGAATTATAAGGAGTAGGCTCATATAGCGCCTAATACTTCACGACGAATAAAAGAGTATAGCGCACACGCATGGTTGTACTGTTCGATTTATTCCTATTATTTAGTGGGAATAAATTAAAATCCTTAAGGAAGATTCCTCTCAAAGGTGTTCATCAAAGTTATAAACTTAACCTTAAATAATACTCTAGGCTTTATTTGTATAAGAAGATCAATGGACATTATTGTTTCCATATTCAGCACAAGAATTGTTCGTAGGATAACTTTGTAAAAAATATACACCTTCAACGACCTCAATACATAATATCATATAGTCTACTTTCGTTCAACGTGAATAGACACACTGAATTTAATATTTTGTTATTACTAAAAATGTTAAACGTTTTAACATATTCCTCATAATAAAACACATTTACCGAGATAAAACCCCCGCAGCATAGTTCCGTAGGCCAAGATAAAGTTAGATATTTTTAAAACAGTTTTTATTAAATGTTGTTTTCCTGATGTTTTAAATTATACTGCATGTGATTTTTCACCAAGGCTAACAAGTTCATTATTATTTTAAACTGTTAACCATTTGTATTACACATTGACTTAGTATTGTGGCAACGCTTATTTGACTTTAACACGTTCACTGCTACGCAAATTTCGTATTTCCTATGCTACACTGGATTCCACGTTCACCGTGCAGTACAGACCGCCCATAAGCCATGCTATCCATACGAGTCTCAGCTATACTAGTCAAAAAAAAAAAAAAAAAAACATCAACTCCCATGCAACGCTCGGTCAGTTGACGCAACCCGCATGACAATAAACGTGATGTTCCCTGTAATGGTAGCAGCGTGTCTATTCTCCCGTAAGACCTGTACTGCACGATGGACGTAGAATCGAGTGTAGGAGTTGACCTTTTATTTTTTTATTTATAGCCTAAATTAGTAGAAATTACTTTATTGTTGAACCTTTCCAGCAGTACCTTTCCTTTCTTAGCAGGTGAACGGGTTAAGGCATAATGGGCGTTGTATTATTACTACTAAACTAGTTTTCTGTAACCAGCATGTTTATACAAAAGATCCCCTCCCCTTACGGGTGGGAGTTACAATTGTTTTCGGAGGCATTTGTATTTTGTCCGGACCCCGGACTATTGCGTACGGTAAGATATATTTTCCGTGACTGTTATTTACTTACAAATTATATTTAAAAGCTGAACAAACTTATGGAAACTAAGTCTACTCACTCAGATAATACGTCCAACCAGAAATTCTAAACGATGACTCACCTGTAAACATAAAATTATGCATTATTAACATGAATATACTAAACCGTTTGAAACAAGCTGTTGCAAAATAAAAAAATATTTGTTTGCAATGTGTTGAATGACAATACTATTTTAAAATTGGGCCAGACCGACACAGTTTTTAATTGTTTAAATACTACAGGGCTAGTCCCTCTACTCGCCTCGCTCTGTAATCCCCCCCCCATGGCGAAGCAAATGCAAACAGATTATTGTATGAAATGACATTACATTAAGACAGAGGAACTTGGATCGGGATAGGGCAGTGGAGGACAGCTGTGAGCTGGATCCTGACCCGCACGCAGTAGGGTCAGAGTTTTTGCGTGAACGACGGTTATTTTTAGAGAGATAGCTAGACAAATACTGAAAACCAAATTATGAAAATCTGATCAACCAAGTAGTTAGATACGATGTTGCACTGATCGAAAATTGACTATATACTATTTTCACTGTATTTGCAGACGAATGGATAAATTTATAATTAACGAAAACAAAATTTAAGCCGAGTAATTTAATTTTAGATAAATGTTTACCTTAAATGAGGTCATGTTAGACAGGCTATACTCATCGTGGCTTGCAAAAAAAAAAGTCTAAACAGTAATTCAGGAAGTTAAATGTTTTGTTAAAAACTGTTTGATCGCTTTCTATCGCTTATGTTTGCCAAACCGTTAAAAATGTAAATAAATATAATAGCACACAGGCTTAAAATTGGCTTGAGAAGCACGCAATGCTCTGTGTATTGAAAACACTCCCAAAACGGGGGTTGGCGTGCGAAGCACGCAATGCATTGTGTATTGAGAACACTCCCAATACGGGGGTTGGCGTGCGAAGCACGCAATATATTTTGTATTGAAAATACTCCCAATGGGCGGGTTGGCGTGCGAAGCCGCTTCTCATAGCAGTGAACGTGTCATCACCCAGCTTCCTCCGGATGCAGCTTGGTGAGCGAAACCTCTCATGTACATGTTTTAATTGTTCACACTCCACCATACCCAAACTGAACACTCGATCATTTTATTAACCATCCAAGTGCTGACTTTTTTGCTCTGTAGCGCTAAAGGTTTTTTTGTTCCGTGCATGTTTATTAATTTAAAATAATTATAAAATACTCACTAACACTAAAGTAAGACTTATTATACATCATTTTAATCACAATTATATGCTCTTTACAGTAAATAGCTTTAAGGGGATTCTGCACCCAGAGGGGTATTTTTTTAAATTAGTAAACAAGTTTTATTTTTTATTTTTATTTATGTTCAACACATGCAAAAACTATGATCTAGACCTTTCTTTTCACTTGGGAAAAAAATAATTATACTAATTTGTTTTTTCGTAAAGAACGTTAAAATTTGAATTTGATGTTGCAGTTGGAACATTGGGTCAATTATGATAATTTTTTTTTATTTTGCAAGTAGTAAGAAGTACTAACTTTTCATGCATTTTCATTTTCCTATTCTATTCCAAAAAATATGACAAGCTTTTAAAATTTAAATTCCAAAAAAATTAAATATGAAATTTTTTGTTTTATTTATAAAATAAGTAATTATTGGGCCTATGCAATTGATAAAGCATAGGAATTTGCCTTATATAAAGGAATATATGTGGTAAACATTTCAGGAGATATTTCAGAAATATACATTTTTGTGTTAGAAAACAGGGCAAAACTCAACTTTTGGATATTCGCAAAAAATGAAAACCGCACGTAAAGTGGGCTCTGTAACTTTAAGCCCACTATGTAACAATATCTTGTTAAATAAAAAATTTACTATTACTAAGTTACTACTATTTCGAAATAACAAAGTTTTAACCCGAAGACAAGAATTCGCTTATAACGGCGGTGGTCCGCCTAAAAAGGGGCGAGATAGGCAATATGGTTGCTTTGTAAAGTAGCTAAGAACGTTTTATTCTGTACAAGTCTTAGTAGCCGAGCGGTAACGTGGAGTCTTCCTGATCAGAAGATCCCGGGTTCGATTCTCGCGAGATCAGGTAACTTTTCATATCTGTGGTTTGAGGGTAGGAGAGCGGAAGTAAAGCAATTGGTGGTTGGCTCGCTTCCAAGCTGACGGGATATGACTAGTTACCTGGTAAGATGTTTTGCATAATTTTATTCAGACATAGAATTTTTTTTACCAAACTGTTGTGTTTTTATGGTACATAAATTAATAAAGAATACATTTTTAAAAAAAATCATTTTTTTGTCATTTTTGGTCGTTTTGGGTGCAGAATCCCCTTAACAGGCTTACCTTATAATTGTTATCCCTTTTTTTTGTTGACCGAAGTAGAAATTAAAAAAAAAATTGTGTCACTCAAAATATATAAAAAATGTAATGTAGAAAATCCAATACAGCCAAAAGCTGCACAATTTTATGATGAATAGAAATAAATATACATAACACTACTACTTTGCTGTAAAACAAATTTTAACTTTTTGTCAAATCAAAAAAACTCCCGTTTTTTTTATAAAAAATGGCGTTTCTGCACAAAGAAGAAAAACTTGCCTCTAAAGATATTGAAGTAGCCTAGTGTCTAGGCCCAATATTTATGGTTTTAATTTGTTATAAAGGAATAACACACACATTATATACAAGAAAAAAAGAAGAAACAATATTTACAGTTCAAAGTCTCTAAATGTCACTATTTTCAAACGCACCTCTAATAGCACTTGAATTGCTAAGTTCACTCATAATTACTTCAAAAATGAATAAACATTTACAAAAAGAAATAAAAATAAACTAACCTAAACTGAAACTAAAAGTGAATAACAACTAGTGGATAAACAAACAAAATCCGAGTTCCGAACGTCTATCTACGCGTACTACACGACTAGATGATTTGACAATTCTGCCGAAGGTTTGTTTGCTTCAGTCGATATCGCTATGAAACTCTGAACTATAATAAAGTGACTATTTCCAAACACAACCATACATTGAAGTATTCGATTGTATTAAAAATATCGGCGTCGTACACATTAACAAAATGTGTTGCGCAAACGTCGCATAAAATAAAATGCAATATTTTATCGAGTTGTACACTAGAGCAAACCTGTGTACAAATGTTTGTAGTGAGGAAATTAAAAACATTCCAAAATGATAGTGTCCATGTTTACTGGCATGTGCAACCGATGTTCATTCGGTCAATATACGAGCTATCACTCACCGCTGACTCAAAAGCTATTAACTTTTCCGCCGAGAACTCGACAAAAACTTTCGAAAGAGCTGGTCCAAGTCGACGTAATTACCTTTGTTCGTCCATTCGGATCTGTACAGCTGTTTGCCAATATGTACAGAGCAATAAAGACACTCATTATAAAATACACAATTCTAAGGATTGATGTGTTTCAAAGGTTACATATTTATTCAATATGAAATTATCCTCTCATTTGTCATGTGAAATTAAAAATAAATAAAAGATTATTGTAATAGAATAAAACTTGAACACAGAATCTCACGACTAATACGTGTATTACTAAAACGCGTTTCAACGACAATTCGCCATCTTCAGTGATGCTGAATTATAGTCCGATTATTGTAAACTAGTTAGCTTGAACCACTGATTGCTTTAGTTCCGCCCTCCTAACCTGTTACCAGGTTTTGTTTGTTTAATATTAACGTTGGTACATTATTTAATTGTCTTAAATCGTTAAATAAACAGAGAAGCTATATGAATACTTTATGACGGATCGATTATATCCTGCACTATTGTTTAAGTCAACTTGTAGAAGAGGTTCAGAGATATATAGTAGATAAATAACATAAGTTGTTTCATGCATTCGATGTTGATCATGGATGGATAACTCTAAGTAATAAACAGTTTGTATGAAGTTAAGCTTGTAGGTTTTTATATAAATAACCTACACGACAGACTGCAGATATTATGGTTGAGTTTATATAAAACAAAATATCTAAAATAAATGAATTCACACTATGTGTTGTATCAAACAAACAAGTCCTATTGAAGTTGAAATATGTTGAACCTAAAGGGAGCCGATGTCAAGTTGCATAACGCTGAAGGAGAGCCTCGTTTTCTTTTCTGATATATGTACATATAAAATAAAACGTCCTGACTGACTGAATCATATTCAACGTACTGCCAAAACTATGATAGCTAGAGCCTTACAATTTTCAGTTTACCTTCATATCACCAAGTACGATAAGAAATTATTTTGCAAAATACTGGTTTTAAAAAGGTTGAAAATACGGGGGTTCACTCCCAGCTGTATAACAAACAAAACAGCTGATTTGAATCAAAAGCTTAGCCGCACTATTCTAGACGAG
>JAGFPH010009507.1:35089-46540 GCA_018207615.1 Philaenus spumarius | reverse complement strand
TTTTATTTCCTTCAAGAAGAGGTTTATGATTTTTTCTGTAATTTTATGTAAGGTAATTTACTACATTCTACTTATTTCAATGTTAAAATTATGTTAAAATGTGTTGCTAAATTTTGAATATTTGTTTTAATTTCACTCAATCTTTGCCGTTAACAAGGTTGCACGGTATTACCCCAGCCCTTTGGGCAATACCGTGCAATGTAACATTTTTATAAAATAGTTTTAACAATCCAAGTCGGTTAGATATTTCAAATTTGGAGCCAAGAATGTGTGCAAAATAAATTTTCCTGCTTGTGAGATGATTTCCTGCTTTATGGTGATAAGTGATGGGTGACGGGTGATGGGTGACGGGTGATGGGTGACGGGTGACGGGTGACGGGTTATGGATGCTGGATGATGGGGGATGGATGATGGATGATGGATGCTGGATTAAATTCCAAATTAAATATAAAAAATTAAAACGCTTAAGTGCATGGTATTACCCCGCTCCTCTCCCCTATTAGTGAGAAATTAGTGCAAACTTAAAATCCGATTTTGCTAAATGTAAATCGACTATTGCGCATTGGTTTATGGAAAAGTGTTTAGAGTTTATAATTTCGTTAACTTTAAAATTTGCATACTTCATGGATAGTTTTTACTAGCTATCGTCATCTACCCTACTTTTACTCACCTTAGGATTATACATTAAAAAACATATTCTTATTCAGTCCTTTGCGATGGTGAATTTAACGCTGAGTTTACGACAGCAAAGTAGTTCATCATGAAAACACTGTATCAAATTGTAAACTAAAAGTTTTTATACATTTGTTGAGGAATTGACTGAGTTGTAGTTTATTACAAAAGTAGTTTTATAGCTTTCATTAGCAGTGATGCAGTTTTTATTACCGTCTTGGAAATGATGGAGTTTATATGGATATCCTCAGACCTTATTGTTTAAGCGTAAAACAGAGATTTCCAATGAAAATAAATAATTAAAATTAACTTATAAACAATTCTCATGTGGTCACATTATTGGAGAAACCCTTTGTGACAAAATATCAACTTCGTTCGTCGTTTGTTTATAAAAACAAAACCCTTCCATGGAGTTAAATTCATTAGAAAATGTAAACATGGCAGTACATTGGCAAAAAAAGAAAAAAACATAATATATTACGTTAAATGAACATAAAAGGACCTCGCTTGTAGTCTTTGTAGATAAATCGAATTAGCATATTTAATTGGAAAGAGGCAAAGATAATATACTGAAGAAGTCTCGTACGCCTAGGGTTCCGCACCTCCCGCCGTGTCATGTCGTGGACATATGGCTGAAATAATAAACGGTACCAGGAACTGGCACATACTTTCTCACAAATACATTTAAATTACTAAACAGATTCACTGTGACTTGTAGGGTGGGGCAGGAGAGTTTTTTTTTTTATTAAAGTTGGAGATTAACTAATAAATATTATTATCTAAGAAAAAACTATTCGATCGATTTCGAAAGAATTTGCACAAAACACGTCAATTAGGTCTTTATAGATGCATGTAAAAAGGTTTTGAAATTTTTTTTTAAACAACCCGCTTTATGGCCAAAAAACCCTAAAAAATCAGTTATTATTATTATTATTATTATTATTAGCTAAACGAGAATTTTTAGAAAGATGCGGGTTTTTGTATATGGTAGGGCACATTAAAGGTTACAAATTACCCAAATTTGATCAAAATCGTTAGATCCGTTTTTTTATAAAAAAATAATAACTGATTTTTGTTGGGTTTTTTGGCCAAAAAGGGGGTTGTTTTTCAAAAATTTTCAAAACCTTTTTCGTGCATCTATACAGGCCTACTGGACATGTCTGGTGCAAATTTGGTTGAAATCAATCGAATAGTTTTCTCTCTAGCTTTGTATACTTTTATTAAAGTAGGCGATTAACTAATAAATATTATTATTATTAGCTAGAGAGAAAACTATTCGATCGATTTGGAACAAATTTGCACCAAACACGTCAATTAGGTCTTTATAGATGCACGTAAAAAGGTTTTGAAATTTTTTGAAAAACAACCCCCTTTATGGACAAAAACCCCCAAAAATCAGTTATTATTATTATTATTAGCTAAACGAGAATTTTTAGAAAGATGCGGGTTTTTGTATATGGTAGGGCACATTAAAAGCTACAAATAAGCCAAATTTTATCAAAATCGTTATAGCAGTTTTTTTATAAAAAAAATTACTGATTTTTTGGGGGTTTTTTGGCCAAAAAGGGGGTTGTTTTTCAAAATTGTTTAAAACCATTTTTCGTGCATCTATACAGGCGTACTGGGCATGTCTTGTGCAAATTTGGTTGAAATCGATCGAATAGTTTTCTCTCTAGCTTTGTATACATACAGACATACATACATACAGACATACAGACATACATACAGACATACAGACAGACATTTTGTAAAAACCACTTTTTTGGACTCAGGGGGTCCCAAAACAGATATTTCCACAAAAATCTCAACATCGATTTTTTTTGCGATCACTATACTTTCTCTATACTATAGTATAGTGAGAAAGTAAAAAATAAAACTGCAATTAGTAAAAATGTAAGTGTATACGAGTGCTATTCTAGTCGCACTCGCGCATCTTATCAATGTAATATCATTGGCCAGCCTTCATAATGTTGACTCCGCTTATTAATTTCGACGAATCCACCCACTCCAGTGGTATCGCACACCCATAAACTTAGCGCTTTTATCTTAAATGATACACTACTTTAATTTACTATTTGCTTTTCTAATTTACAGTTAATAGAAACCATAACATATCAAGCAAAGAATTTAAAAAAACATTGGGTGTGCTTTAAGCACACACGTTGGAAGTGATAACTTCTATGACCGATTTATATTTTTATAAGTATTAATATTAGAGGAGAATAAAGGTCAACAAATTACACAAGTCAATATATTGTCAAAAAATATTATATCATATTTTGAAATTACATAATTGTACTATTATAATATAATAATTATAATATTGTAATATTATTATAATTATAATATTATTATGTAATAATATTGTAGTTATAATAAGTATGCGAAAAATGGTGATCATTATAATGCAAGCAGTATTTATCAAGTAACTAATGATTTTGAGTGAGTTTATTAGTGTATGCACTCTACATAGAATTCTAAGGATAATTCAATATGTAAGGGATAATTATTATAATCATAATTATAATTATTATATAATAATTATAATATTATAATAATGTATTATTGTATATTACGTATCGCCTATTCCCCCTCCACGCCCTTACTTGTCTATATATAGGCTATTACTAGCTGACAGGACAAAGCTTCGCTATTGCAATAATATGGTTACCTACAGCAAATGTTACATCTTAAAGTATTTTAGTTTATTCTGTGTGTATTTTGAGACAGTGTTTTTTTTTTACCGCTTGTCTATGTACTTTTACTCAATTTGTATTAGAAAAACGCTTTCGTCTTCTTTTCCTCGTTTTTTGGTATTTGTTCTGGATGCGACCGAACTGTATCAGATGATGATGTACACTGTTCTGATAGGGTTGGAAGTTGAGAAATTTGGAGACCATCGTCTGAAACCTGGGATTGGGAGGCTGACTGTATTTCCTCCACACTAATGTCCATTGAGTTGTCAGGTAAAGAAGGTGTGAGAGGAATGAGAACATCAAAGTGGCCTCTCGTCAGTTCCCCAGTAAATCTTAGCCTCCCTCAATCGATTCGCCAAAACTCTCCCACAATAAGTAACCATCTCTGTACACCTGAAATTCATAAAAAATATTTCGGATGCTGCTTGAATTTTACAGGAGGTTCCAAAAGTTACCGGTTTGCTCATATCCACCATATATTCTTTTTTTGTTGAATAAATATCTCCTGTTACTTTTAAAGTAGCCTATATGGTTTGAACCTGCGCCAATTGTTTGAAACATGACTAACAACTCTGGTCCTCACCTCAAACCCCAGTGAATCAGTGTCATGTACCGTTAAAGCCAAAGAGTAGAATAAGCATTGCCCATCTGTCCTAGAAGAAACTACTCCGTGAGGAATGGGCACTCCATTAACGTTTATGACCTCCATTGTTGTAATGTGAAGCTAAATTTTATATGTAAGTGAGTAAAATAAAATAATGTAAAATATTAATTTGTCAAAATGTACAAAATGTAAAATTTTGTCTTAACTTACTTCAGTTTAAAAAAAATCAACCTTCTTTAGAAAACGTAAAACGCACAAATACAATAATTATTATTATAATTATACCTTACATATTGAATTAATTATTCTCAACATTCACTAATCTCACTCAAAATTATTAGTCACTAAATAAATAATGCTTACATTATAATGATCACGATTTTTCGGGAAGGGTTTTCCATTTCCTTTCATTTTGGAGAGAGGCAAATTACTAAATTTCTTGTTACGACTAACGTGCAAGGAAACCTACATACCATATTGCATTCTCATCGATTCATTGACTCGGGAGATGATTCAGTGGATGGTTGTGTTTTAAAAAGTGAATAGTAGTTCGCTTTTATCTATACGCCATACAGAATTTACTCTTTATAATATTCTCTTAAGCCAAACACGTTTATAGTTACAAGGGAGAAAGTTTTAAAGGCAAACAAATAATCTTTAGTATTAAGTTAATTAGGCGATGGAAAGGGTTGAATTGTGGAATTTTGTTGGCTTGATGATGAATCATCTAAAATGTGTCATTGATGAATTATTATAGGGGTGGGAGGTTAAGGGAGGAAATACGAATAAATTTGAGAGTGGAATTTTATAATTGGAAATTTGTATAATGAAGGTCTGGTTTAAATGAACATCCAATTTTGTAAACTACCTACGAGATTAAATGTCTATACTCTTCTTAAGTACGTTTTTTTGCACGCCAACTTCGTGACGAACGACCGGAAAAACTCCCGTACGACGGTTTTCCAGCGATTCGGTAAGTTTATCCAGCAAAACTCCAAGATATGAGGTTCCTAGCCAGGTTGTCCGGAGCCCCAGGTCCTCCGGGGCGGGTTACCGATGGCAAATTCATGACGAGCGACCGGAAAACCCTCCGGGGCACGAGTTTTTCTCGATTTATCCGTAAGTTAAACGGGAACTCCAGGTGATGACGTTCCTAGTGCCACCCTGACCTAGGTGTAATTTGGACAAGATATTCCGATTCCGTGATTCGTAAAACCCCCAGGTGCAAAATTTCGTATAGTTTGGGTGTTCTTTTTTTGGGAGATATGATTTCTTCCCATCACTTAAAAACACGCAGATGAAAGAATGCACTTTTCGATGTACAAATGCATTTTCAATCGTTTTCCTCAAAACAAATACGGACAAACTTTTTAAATGAGCTAAGAGAATGCAATAAAACGGCATCTCAATCCGTCTTTGTGCGCAAATTTCCTGGGTTTTGTGCCAAATTTCCTCGCCTAAATAGTTTTATTAATTAAAAGCTACACTATTCCTGAGTAACATAGGCTAGAATTCATTTTGATCAAAACATTTTTTATTTCAATATTTGTAAATTTAGTTGGACAAAATTATCAGGTTACGCCTAGACTGATGAACCAACACATATTTCTTGAATGTATTTACATTCATTATCATAGCAACCAATTGAATAAAATAACAGATAACAATAAAAGAGCTGTTTGCTCTAATATTTTCATTCACAGCTGATTTCACTTCGAAGCAATTATTTTTATTTCTAACTTTTAAGTTAGGTTTTTATTAAAGTGTGGACCTGAGCCTTGCTGATTCTTTTAACCTTTATTACAACTGCTGTTATAAAATACACGAAATAATTTCATTTCAACATTCAACATTATTTATCATCTTAGCTTTGGGGTTATTATTAATCCTACGCCTTTAATATAAAGAAAACATAAAATGACTATGTGCATAGAAGGTTCCAATGGAGTTGGAGTGCGGAGCACGCAGGGGTTTCCCCTAGTATTTTATATTTTCCTTTATTTTAAAACGGTGTTAAGTTTTTTCTGTTAAAACAACAATTAGCCCTGTTTGGTTATCCGAGTTTAGGATCACGTGTTTTTGTCTGCCTATATAATAAAACTTCTCAGGAATGCATTTGTATGAAGTTGTAATTTGACAAAGGTAAAATTCATTTTGATCGCTGGTTAAAAAATTCAGAGTATATGAAAAAATAACATCCTCAACTTTTACTAATAAAAGAAGTATCAGTCAGTAAATAATGTGTATGCGAACTGTTATACCCAGAGATAAGGCACACTGATTTAAATAAAAACCCGAACCACAAAACAAGGAAGAAAAACAATAACTAAACAACTAAATTGTAAGTTATTTTAAACTTAATATCTACTTTTAAAAGTCTTATTTGTAAGTTTAACTTACGGAAGAGATTCTGCTCAGATGACCGGGAAGCCATATTGATTAAACAAGTAAAAGAGCAATGTGGCGACCCAGGTTTTTATTTAAATCAGTGTGATATTGTCGCCACAGTGTTCTTTTATTTGTTTAACCAGAGATAAAGGTTAAGCAGAACTGTTAAATGGAGCAGTAAATACTAATAGACTGTTAATTTCTAATAGACTACTTTTTTTGCGACTAGTTGTTAACACTTTTATAAGAAATTAGTTTTTTGTTCAACACCGAAAGATGTATTTATTTGAGTTTTGAATTTTATAAGCCAGGTAAGCTGCTCTAAACGACTTTCGCGTCTACTTTAACATTTCTTAAGCCCCAAAGTTTGATAAAAGCTGTAATATTATGTGGAAGCACAGTGCTGCAAATCTAGAAAAGTGGCCAACTATGTAGACCTATAATATAAAATTTTGTTGTATTTATTTGTGCTATTAGAGTATTGCAGATGGAAGCGTAACATATAGAAACCAAATGTTAGCAAATACTTTTGTTTAAACAAATAAAATAGCACTGTGGCAACAAAATCACACTGATTTAGAAACCGAATGTTATCAAATAGTTTTGTTTAAACAAATAAAAGAGCACCGTGGCGACAAAATCACACTGTTTTGAATAAAAATCCCGAACCACAAAACAAGGAACAAAAACAATAACTAAACAACTAAATTGTAAGTTATGTTTATTACGCTACCTTTATGTATATTTCGATGACATGGTCATCATCCTCAGAGGGTTAGAGGACGTGTTAAACAAAGACGTCACTTCAAACAGGTTATTAAACAGCTTGGAAAGCATTTCCATTTTTCGGGCTGACAATTATATGTTATTAAATGCAGATAAAGGGCTTATTCCTAACTCGTCATTGTTTTATTTACTTAGGACTGGATATTATCCTTTAGCAATAAATAATATTTATTATTGATAATATTTTTCAACTTTAATTTATTTTTTAACTTTCAGTTATTTGAAATTTTTAAACCGTAGGTTATTGAAAAAATAAACCTATATTATTTATATTTTGTTGATCTGCATTTGTTAATATTCGATTTTAAAGGTTATGTTATTTTATTTTATTAAGTATTTAATTTCTTTTGTTTGTTATTTATTTCATTAGGCCTGTTAGTTTAAAAAAAAATTATTTTGATTACTGTTTATAGTTTTAGAAGACCAGTTTGTTATTTGTATTTAATAGTTTTATAATTCATTGTTAAATAGGCTTTTATTGTTAATAATAGATACTTGTAGTAGATTTAATGTGGCTACTCCCATTCCCCCCACCAGGTCGGTCTTGGATTGAACGGCATGAGGAGGAGTGGGGAGAGGGCGGGTATATATAGCTCTGTAATATTGTCTGTATACTTTAGTGGTGTTAAAACCCTCTGAGGATGATGACCATGTCATCGAAATGTACATAAGGGTAGCGTAATAAACACAACTTACAATTAAATTGTTTAGTTATTGTTTTTGTTCCTTGTTTTGTGGTTCGGGGTTTTTATTCAAATCAGTGTGAATAGTTCTATAATAAATTTCAGAATGCAAAATTTATAAACCCTCCCACCACAAAAAAAAAGAAGATTTCTCATGGGAAAATAATAAGTCCATATAGAAGTTCTTCCAAGCAACCAACTTAAATAAATATGAATTCAATTAAGTCTGTGACATTGTAGAAACTAAAATATAATCTAATAAAGTCAAACGGGACAAAGATAAGAGAGCGATGGTTTTATTTAGGTTAACGTTTGCTAGTAATTGGAGACCTGTATATCCTCCGTTAGCTTTAGTTCTATCTTTTTGCATACTCAGCTTCGTTACAATCGTACATTGGTTAATTTTTCCCTCCAACTACATTTAAATAGCGTATGTTCGGGCTGAATTTAGTGGTATATTTTAAGTATGCGAAACAGGATTGATAATTAAAGTGGGTCAATAAATATTCCGAATTAAAGCAGGTGAAGGCGAATTCAAAATTAAAGTTGGATATTAAAGCATTGCCAATTGAAGAAAATAGGTAAATATTCAATGTTAAAGTAGGCGAAAGTGTATCGGTTAAAGTAAAAATAATCATACTTTAAAGTGTATTACTAAAGTAAGTAAACAAACACTGATAGTTAAATAAGGGAAGTGAATAAGGGTTTGGGAATTGAAACAGGAGAAGAAGGTTCCCGAGTTTAACACGTTCACTGCTACGCAAATTTCGTATTTACACTCGATTCCACGTTCACCCTGCAGTACAGATCTTACGGGAGAATAGACATGCTACTACCATTACAGCGAACATCACGTTTATTGCCATGCGGGTTGCGTCAACTGACCGAGCGTTGCATGGAAGTTGATGTTTTTAGTTGGCTATTATCGCTGAGACTGTCGTATGGGCTGAGACTGATAATATGGCTTATGGGCGCTCTATACTGCAAGGTGAACGTGGAATCGAGTGTAAGAGCTGACCTTTTATTTTTTATATTTATAGCCTAAATGACTAGACATTACTTTATTTTTTACTTGCTTGTTTTTTTACTACTAGGGGCTCTGCCCCTGGACGTTTCGTGTCCCAACCCCGCATCAGATGGCTGCTTCTCTTCGCTCGCAGTTGGAAAATTCGCTTAAGAATCTCGTTAATCTTTAGCTCGTTTGTACATAGGTTTGTAAAATTATGAAACCAGGCTTAAATATATTAACAGTAATTACAAGATTAATTATAACCTCACATACATGCTTTAGAAACGTGAGAGACTTTCATTACGATTTTAGTCCTAGTTCTACTATCTTCTGTCAACTAAATTTTTCAAACCAGACCTAAATATAGTAAAAATTATTTCAGGATTAACATAACCTCAATACTATGTTTCAGAAATGAGCCAGGCCTATATTACAAAATTGACTATTAGAATTTATCCACCTTTGAGAAGTTTACCTTTTTTTTTGACAAAATAAATTGTTAAATCAGACTCAATTTATTCTAATTCCAACGTGCTAAAACAGTATAAATTAACTTGTTTTTTAACAGTAATTAAATACTATCCAATGAACAGCTGATTTTGGATAATACTCTATCTCAGTTCTATTCCACTCTACTTCCAACGTGCTATAACAGTATAAATTGGCTTGTTTATAAACAGCTGTTTTGATCGCTGTATTTACTATTTCGTTGTTATTTTGTAACCAACATGGCAACCCATTAGACCCTATGTTAAAATTTTTCAATTTTTAAATTAGATTTTCTCAAAAAATGGCTTTTTCACACGAAATACAACTATATGGGTGTACTTAAAAATCAAAACTACACCTAAATACAAAATTTCTTTGAATTCGTTAGAACCGTTTTCGAGATTAGCGACAGATACAAAGATAGATTCAAGAATTGCTCATTTAAAGTAATAGGATATATCCACATATATTTGTGTGGGTGTGCATCATTTATTGTTGTTTTCCTGATATCGGCAATTTCAGTACCAGTTATTTTTCAGCTAAACACTATCAACACTAGAAGATTTACAGAGCTCTAAATCACAAGACGTGGGCTGTTAGGCTGAAACCGTAGCTATAAATAACGCGCAATAAATATATAGGCCTTCCTGGTCAAAGTGACACAAATATAACGTTCTTTGTGGGAAAAAGGGACATCTTTTATTATTTATTTTATTTTCGATAATGGTACATAATGGTAGGCCTACTTATTTATACGAAATCTTCATTAAATGGATTTAGGGGAAATTAATCATTTCTATATTTTGAGTTTCCGTGTAATAATGTACATTTTACTTTGTCTTTCTTACATATATTTTTTTAATTAATTTTTGTTTTGTTTTAGGATTAAGTTTAGTGTTTAAGTATCTAGAAATGTTAAGTGAAAGAGAGAGCCTGATGATCCTAACTTAATATATAAAGGCTTTAATCCAATAAATTTCTCTATACTTTTTTCGCTCTCAAAAACTTTATCTATCTCTTATTTTCCTCTTTCTCGTGCCCTCCCTGGAATTTTCCTCTATTTCGTTCTCGCTCCCATTTCTTTTTCCCGCCTCCATTCTCTCTCTCTTCACCCCTCTCTCTCTCCCTCCCTATCCCTCTCCTCCTCTCTCTCCCCCTCTAACAAAAACCAACGCGTTCAGAATTATTAAATAAGATTTATGTTTAATTTAAATCATGATGATGATTATGTTAGTCCATATTATAAACAATTATATTTTTTTAAAACTTGATGAATTTAGATGTTTTCATATTTTAACTACGTTGCATGTTGTTCTTCAAACTAGAGTGCCTACTTACTTGGAAAATAAGTTTGTTTTGCCTCTAAAATAAGCACGAAAAATACAAGACATCTCTCGGAAATGCTAATCATTCCCAACCACAGGATTGAGATGTTTAATAAACATTTCACCGTTACGGCATGTCGCTTGTTTAACTCTCTACCGGATTTCCTTAAAACTATTGATAGCCGTTCTCAATTTGAAAATCGTTTCAGCTCAATTTATGGACGTGGACTGATATCTTTGCTCGTGGGTGTGTAAGAAAAGGAATTTGTTTATTTAAATTTCATGACGTATGAATGCATGAATGTGGTTTAAAAGTTATTTATTCATCAATAACTTTTCTATTTTGTCATTTCAACTAAAAATAATTCGCAGTATTATTTTGCAATATTGCAAAAAACATGTATTGATATAACATTTTTCTTTATTTTTGTGTTTATACGTATACATTTTGATTTATTTACTGTATTTTTCAAATTGTTTAAATAGACAAATTAATTTTTGTTCAGTTTTAGGTTTAAGTTAACCTATACATGTCTATACAAATATTAATTGTGTATGAGTTAATTGAAAGAGAGGACCTAACGGGTCCGAACTTCGCCCGAAATAAAAGATGTAAATCTTCAACCAATCTCTCTCTTTCCTTCTGCCTTAAACACAATCTGTCGCCTTTTCTATGTTTCTCATTGTTTATCCTATTCTCTTTCTCATCCTTGCTCTCTCTGTCCTCCCACTCTTTCTCTGCCTCACTCTTTCTTTAACGTTTTCTTTTTCAGCCTTGTTCTTGCTCTACTCTCTCTCT
>JAGFPH010009507.1:0-25190 GCA_018207615.1 Philaenus spumarius | reverse complement strand
AAGGGTGAGAAAGAGAATAGGATAAAGAATGAGAACGAAAATGAGAATCATAGAAAAGGCGACAGATTGTGTTTAAGACAGAAAGAAAGAGAGAGATTGATTGAAGATTTACAGCTTTTATTTCGGGCGAAGTTCGTACCCGTTAGGTCCTCTCTTTCACTTAACTCATACACAATTAATATTTGTATAGACATGTATGCACTTAACTTAAACCTAAAACTGAACAAAAATATATTTGTCTATTTAAACAATTTGAAAAATAAATAAATAAAAATGTATACGTAAAAACACAAAAATAAAGAAAAATGTTATATCAATACATGTTTTTGCAATATTGCAAAATAATACTGCGAATTTTTTTTAGTTGAAATGACAAAAAAGAAAAATTATTGATGAATAAATAACTTTTAAACCACATTCATGCATCATGAAATTTAAATAAACAAATTCCTTTTCTTACACACCCACGAGCAAAGATATTAGTCCACGTCCATAAATTGAGCTTCAACGATTTTCAAATTGAGAACGGCTATCAATGGTTTTAAGGATATCCGGTAGAGAGTTCCACAAGCGACATGCCTTAACGGTAAAATGTTTATTAAACATCTCAATCCTGTGGTTGGGAATGATTACCATTTCCGAGACATGTCTTGTATTTTTCGTGCTTATTTTAGAGGCAAAACAAACTTATTTTCCAAGTAAGTAGGCACTCTAGTTTGAAGAACAACATGCAACGTAGTTAAAATATGAAAACATCTAAATTCATCAAGTTTAAAAAAAATATAATTGTTTATAATATGGACTAACATGATCATCATGATTTAAATTAAACATAAATCTTATTTAATAAATCTGAACGCGTTGGTCTTTGTTAGAGGGGGAGAGAGAGGGGGAAAGCGATAGGGAGGGAGAGAGAGAATGGAGGCGGGAAAAAGAAATGGGAGCGAGAACGAAATAGAGGAAAATTCCAGGGAGGGCACGAGAAAGAGGGAAATAAGAGATGGATAAAGTTTTTGAGAGCGAAAAAAGTATAGAGAAATTTATTGGATTAAAGCCTTTATATATTAAGTTAGAATCATCAGGCTCTCTCTTTCACTTAACATTTCTAGATACTTAAACACTAAACTTAATCCTAAAACAAAACAAAAATTAATTCAAAAAAATATATGTAAGAAAGACAAAGTAAAATGTACATTATTACACGGAAACTCAAAATATAGAAATGATTAATTTCCCCTAAATCCATTTAATGAAGATTTCGTATAAATAAGTAGGCCTACCATTATGTACCATTATCGAAAAGAAAATAAATAATTAAATATGTCCCTTTTTCCCACAAAGAACGTTATATTTGTGTCACTTTGACCAGGAAGGCCTATATATTTATTGCGCGTTATTTATAGCCACGGTTTCAGCCTAACAGCCACGTCTTGTGATTTAGAGCTCTGTAAATCTTCTAGTGTTGATAGTGTTTAGCTGAAAAATAACTGGTACTGAAATTGCCGATATCAGGAAAACAACAATAAATGATACACACCCACACAAATATATGTGGATATATTTTATTAACATGCATTAAGTCTGATCTGAATATAAACATATCCTCTTTGATTCATAATGCTTGTAACACAGAATTTTGTTTGTTACCTACATATTTAATTAACTCTTTTTATTCTTAAGAGGGCGATACCCTGTCCCCCATATTGAATCTGATTCAAATAAGAGCAACGCTACAGAAAAAGTATTTTTTTCCGTTAATTCGTGGAATAAATAAAAAAATTTGGTTTCATTTTAAAGTAATGTCATATACGCATATTGATTGCTGAATTCATTTTCAAAAACCGTTTTATTGTTTTCATAAACGTATGATATAAATAGTAAAAAATAGTAATTTTTTAAAATTATTTTACTCAGTTGCAAAAAGAGATATTGCAAAAAACATTAGCAATCAACACTCACAATCTATCTTACTTTAAGACAAAAAATACAGTTTTTGTTTTTTGACGAAAATAACACAAAAATATGCTTAAAAGTGAAGGTATGGTTAGGTTATTTTAACATTGAAATTGTTGGACAACTTCGCCGTTTTGAATTTAGGGAGCCGAGCCTTAATGCTTGTACGTCTACGTAACACTTTCACTGCTAAGGACGCACATGTGAGCTTGATACTGAACACTGAGAAGCGGCCGACGCACAGAGCACTGCGAGCTTCAAACGCCAACCCCCGTATTGGGAGTATTTTTAATACACAACGCGTTGCATGCTCCGCATGCCAACTATCGTATTTTGAATATTTTCAATACAAAGTGCATTGCATGCTCCGCACGCCAACCCCCGTATTGGGAGTATTTTCAATACACAATGTGTTGCATGCTTCGCACGCCAACCACCTTAATGGGAGTATTTTCAATACGAAATGCATTGCGTGCTTCGCACGCCAACCCCCGTATTGTGAGAATTTTCAATACACAGTACATTGCATGCTTCGCACGCCAACCCCCATATTGGGAGTACTTTCAATACACAATGCATTGCATGCTTCGCACGCCAACCCCCTTAATGAGAGTATATCCAATACGAAATGCATTGCATGCTTCGCACGCTAACCCTTGTTTTGGGAGAATTTTCCATGCACAAAACATTGCGTACTTTGCACGCCAACCCCCATATTGAGAGTACTTTCAATACACAATGCATTGCATGCCTCGCACGCCAACCCACATATTGGGAGTATTTCCAATACACAGAGCATTGCGTCCTTGGCACGCCAATTTTAAGCCTATGTGCTATGGTCGCACATGTGCTACGGACGCACATATGCGTCTGCTTTAAAGTATTAGCGATTATTACGTAGAAAGGTTCAAAAATAAAACATAAAGTAATTTCTAGTCATTTAGGCTATAAATAAAAAAAATAAAAGGTCAGCTCCTTCACTCGATTCCACGTTCACCGTGCAGTACAGAGAGCCCATAAGCCATGTTTCCATACGTAAGTCTCAGAAATAATAGCCAACTAAAAAACATCAACTCCCATGCAACGCTCGGTAAGTTGACGCAACCAGCATAAACGTGATGTTCGCTGTAATGGTAGTAGCATGTCTATTCTCCCGTAAGACCTGTACTGCAGGGTGAACGTGGAATCGAGTGTAGCATAGTAAATACGAAATTTGCGTAGCAATGAACGTGTTACACTCGGGAACCTTCTTCTCCTGTTTCAATTCCCAAACCCTTATTCACTTCCCTTATTTAACTATCAGTGTTTGTTTACTTACTTTAGTAATACACTTTAAAGTATGAGTATTTGTACTTTAACTGATACACTTTCGCCTACTTTAACATTGAATATTCACCTAATTTCTTTAATTGGCAATGCTTTAATAGCCAACTTTAATTTTGAATTCGCCTTCACCTGCTTTAATTCGGAATATTTATTGACCCACTTTAATTATCAATCCTGTTTCGCCTACTTAAAATATACCACTAAATTCAGCCCGAACATACGCTATTTAAATGTAGTTGGAGGGAAAAATAAACCAATGTACGATTGTAACGAAGCTGAGTATGCAAAAAGATAGAACTAAAGCTAACGGAGGATATACAGGTCTCCAATTACTAGCAAACGTTAACCTAAATAAAACCATCGCTCTCTTATCTTTGTCCCGTTTGACTTTATTAGATTATATTTTAGAGTTTCTACAATGTCACAGACTTAATTGAATTCATATTTATTTAAGTTGGTTGCTTGGAAGAACTTTTGTATGGACTTATTATTTTCCCATGAGAAATCTTCTTTTTTTTTGTGGTGGGAGGGTTTATAAATTTTGCATTCTCAAATTTATTATAGAACTATTCACACTGATTTGAATAAAAACCCCGAACCACAAAACAAGGAAAAAAAAACAATAACTAAACAATTTAATTGTAAGTTATGTTTATTACGCTACCCTTATGTACATTTCGATGACATGGTCATCATCCTCTGAGGGTTTTAACACCACTAAAGTATACAGACAATATTACAGAGCTATATATACCCGCTCTCCCCCCACTCCTCCTCATGCCGTTCAATACAAGACCGACCTGGTGGGGGGAAGGGAGTAGCCACATTAAATCTACTACAAGTATCTATTATTAACAATAAAAGCCTATTTAACAATGAATTATAAAACTATTAAATAAAAATAACAAACTGGTCTTCTAAAACTAAAAACAGTCAAACAGTAATCAAAATACATTTTTTTTAACTAACAGGCCTAATGAAATAAATAAAAAACAAAAGAAATTAAATGCTTGGTAAAATAAAATAACATAAACTTTAAAATCAAATATTAACAAATGCAGATCAACAAAATATAAATAATATAGGCCTACGGTTTAAAAATTTCAAATAACTGAAAGTTAAAAAATAAATAAAGGTAGCGTAATAAACATAACTTACAATTTAGTTGTTTAGTTATTGTTTTTGTTCCTTGTTTTATGGTTCGGGATTTTTATTCAAATCAGTGTGATTTTGTCGCCACAGTGCTCTTTTATTTGTTTAAACAAAACTATTTGATAACATTCGGTTTCTAAATCAGTGTGATTTTGTTGCCACAGTGCTATTTTATTTGTTTAAACAAAAGTATTTGCTAACATTTGGTTTCTATATGTTACGCTTCCATCTGCAATACTCTAATGGCACAATGAATACAAAAAAATATTATATTATAGGTCTACATAGTTGGCCACTTTTCTAGATTTGCAGCACTGTGCTTCCACATAATATTACAGCTTTTATCAAACTTTGGGGCTTAAGAAATGTTAAAGTAGACGCGAAAGTCATTTCAGCTTACTTGACTTAAAAAATTCAAAACTCAAACAAATACATCTTTCGGTGTTCAACAAAAAACTAATTCTTATAAAAGTATTAACAACTCGTCGCAAAAAAAAGTAGTCCATTAGAAATCAACAGTCTATTAGTATTTACTGCTCCATTTAACAGTTCTGCTTAACCCTTATCTCTGGTTAAACAAATAAAAGAACACTGTGGCGACAATATCACACTGATTTAAATAAAAACCTGGGTTTTATTTAAATCAGTGTGATTTTGTCGCCACATTGCTCTTTTACTTGTTTAATCAATATGGCTTCCCGGTCATCTGAGCAGAATCTCTTCCGTAAGTTAAACTTACAAATAAGACTTTTAAAAGTAGATATTAAGTTTAAAATAACTTACAATTTAGTTGTTTAGTTATTGTTTTTCTTCCTTGTTTTGTGGTCCGGGTTTTTATTTAAATCAGTGTGCCTTATCTCTGGGTATAACAGTTCGCATACACATTATTTACTGACTGATACTTCTTTTATTAGTAAAAGTTGAGGATGTTATTTTTTCATATACTCTGAATTTTTTAACCAGCTATCAAAATGAATTTTATCTTTGTCAAATTACAACTTCATACAAATGCATTCCTGAGAAGTTTTATTATATAGGCAGACAAAAACACGTGAGGTTTCCTAAACTCAGAAAACCAAACAGGGCTAATTGTTGTTTTAACTGAAAAAACTTAACACCGTTTTAAAATAAAGGAAAATATAAAATACTAGGGGAAACCCCTGCGTGCTCCGTACTCCAACTCCATTGGAACCTTCTATGCACATAGTCATGTTATGTTTTCTTTATAATAAAGGTGTAGGATTAATAATAACCCCAAAGCTAAGATGATAAATAATGTTGAATGTTGAAATGAAATTATTTCGTATATTTTATACCAGCAGTTGTAATAAAGGTTAAAAGAATCAGCAAGGCTCAGGTCCACACTTTAATAAAAACCTAACCTAAAAGTTAGAAATACAAATAATTGCTTCAAAGTGAAATCAGCTCTTTTATTTTTATCTGTTATTTTATTCAATTGGTTGCTATGATAATGAATGTAAATACATTCAAGAAATATGTGTTAGTTCATCAGTCTAGGCGTAACCTGATAATTTTGTCCAACTAAATTTACAAATATTGAAATAAAAAATGTTTTGATCAAAATGAATTCTAGCCTATGTTACTCAGGAATAGTGTAGCTTTTAATTAATAAAACTATTTAGGCGAGGAAATTTGGCACAAAACCCAGGAAATTTGCGCACAAAGACGGATTGAGATGCCGTTTTATTGCATTCTCTTAGCTCATTTAAAAAGTTTGTCCGTATTTGTTTTGAGGAAAACGATTGAAAATGCATTTGTACATCGAAAAGTGCATTCTTTCATCTGCGTGTTTTTAAGTGATGGGAAGAAATCATATCTCCCAAAAAAAGAACACCCAAACTATACGAAATTTTGCACCTGGGGGTTTTACGAATCACGGAATCGGAATATCTTGTCCAAATTACACCTAGGTCAGGGTGGCACTAGGAACGTCATCACCTGGAGTTCCCGTTTAACTTACGGATAAATCGAGAAAAACTCGTGCCCCGGAGGGTTTTCCGGTCGCTCGTCATGAATTTGCCATCGGTAACCCGCCCCGGAGGACCTGGGGCTCCGGACAACCTGGCTAGGAACCTCATATCTTGGAGTTTTGCTGGATAAACTTACCGAATCGCTGGAAAACCGTCGTACGGGAGTTTTTCCGGTCGTTCGTCACGAAGTTGGCGTGCAAAAAAACGTACTTAAGAAGAGTATAGACATTTAATCTCGTAGGTAGTTTACAAAATTGGATGTTCATTTAAACCAGACCTTCATTATACAAATTTCCAATTATAAAATTCCACTCTCAAATTTATTCGTATTTCCTCCCTTAACCTCCCACCCCTATAATAATTCATCAATGACACATTTTAGATGATTCATCATCAAGCCAACAAAATTCCACAATTCAACCCTTTCCATCGCCTAATTAACTTAATACTAAAGATTATTTGTTTGCCTTTAAAACTTTCTCCCTTGTAACTATAAACGTGTTTGGCTTAAGAGAATATTATAAAGAGTAAATTCTGTATGGCGTATAGATAAAAGCGAACTACTATTCACTTTTTAAAACACAACCATCCACTGAATCATCTCCCGAGTCAATGAATCGATGAGAATGCAATATGGTATGTAGGTTTCCTTGCACGTTAGTCGTAACAAGAAATTTAGTAATTTGCCTCTCTCCAAAATGAAAGGAAATGGAAAACCCTTCCCGAAAAATCGTGATCATTATAATGTAAGCATTATTTATTTAGTGACTAATAATTTTGAGTGAGATTAGTGAATGTTGAGAATAATTAATTCAATATGTAAGGTATAATTATAATAATAATTATTGTATTTGTGCGTTTTACGTTTTCTAAAGAAGGTTGATTTTTTTTAAACTGAAGTAAGTTAAGACAAAATTTTACATTTTGTACATTTTGACAAATTAATATTTTACATTATTTTATTTTACTCACTTACATATAAAATTTAGCTTCACATTACAACAATGGAGGTCATAAACGTTAATGGAGTGCCCATTCCTCACGGAGTAGTTTCTTCTAGGACAGATGGGCAATGCTTATTCTACTCTTTGGCTTTAACGGTACATGACACTGATTCACTGGGGTTTGAGGTGAGGACCAGAGTTGTTAGTCATGTTTCAAACAATTGGCGCAGGTTCAAACCATATAGGCTACTTTAAAAGTAACAGGAGATATTTATTCAACAAAAAAAGAATATATGGTGGATATGAGCAAACCGGTAACTTTTGGAACCTCCTGTAAAATTCAAGCAGCATCCGAAATATTTTTTATGAATTTCAGGTGTACAGAGATGGTTACTTATTGTGGGAGAGTTTTGGCGAATCGATTGAGGGAGGCTAAGATTTACTGGGGAACTGACGAGAGGCCACTTTGATGTTCTCATTCCTCTCACACCTTCTTTACCTGACAACTCAATGGACATTAGTGTGGAGGAAATACAGTCAGCCTCCCAATCCCAGGTTTCAGACGATGGTCTCCAAATTTCTCAACTTCCAACCCTATCAGAACAGTGTACATCATCATCTGATACAGTTCGGTCGCATCCAGAACAAATACCAAAAAACGAGGAAAAGAAGACGAAAGCGTTTTTCTAATACAAATTGAGTAAAAGTACATAGACAAGCGGTAAAAAAAAAACACTGTCTCAAAATACACACAGAATAAACTAAAATACTTTAAGATGTAACATTTGCTGTAGGTAACCATATTATTGCAATAGCGAAGCTTTGTCCTGTCAGCTAGTAATAGCCTATATATAGACAAGTAAGGGCGTGGAGGGGGAATAGGCGATACGTAATATACAATAATACATTATTATAATATTATAATTATTATATAATAATTATAATTATGATTATAATAATTATCCCTTACATATTGAATTATCCTTAGAATTCTATGTAGAGTGCATACACTAATAAACTCACTCAAAATCATTAGTTACTTGATAAATACTGCTTGCATTATAATGATCACCATTTTTCGCATACTTATTATAACTACAATATTATTACATAATAATATTATAATTATAATAATATTACAATATTATAATTATTATATTATAATAGTACAATTATGTAATTTCAAAATATGATATAATATTTTTTGACAATATATTGACTTGTGTAATTTGTTGACCTTTATTCTCCTCTAATATTAATACTTATAAAAATATAAATCGGTCATAGAAGTTATCACTTCCAACGTGTGTGCTTAAAGCACACCCAATGTTTTTTTAAATTCTTTGCTTGATATGTTATGGTTTCTATTAACTGTAAATTAGAAAAGCAAATAGTAAATTAAAGTAGTGTATCATTTAAGATAAAAGCGCTAAGTTTATGGGTGTGCGATACCACTGGAGTGGGTGGATTCGTCGAAATTAATAAGCGGAGTCAACATTATGAAGGCTGGCCAATGATATTACATTGATAAGATGCGCGAGTGCGACTAGAATAGCACTCGTATACACTTACATTTTTACTAATTGCAGTTTTATTTTTTACTTTCTCACTATACTATAGTATAGAGAAAGTATAGTGATCGCAAAAAAAATCGATGTTGAGATTTTTGTGGAAATATCTGTTTTGGGACCCCCTGAGTCCAAAAAAGTGGTTTTTACAAAATGTCTGTCTGTATGTCTGTATGTATGTCTGTATGTCTGTATGTATGTATGTCTGTATGTATACAAAGCTAGAGAGAAAACTATTCGATCGATTTCAACCAAATTTGCACAAGACATGCCCAGTACGCCTGTATAGATGCACGAAAAATGGTTTTAAACAATTTTGAAAAACAACCCCCTTTTTGGCCAAAAAACCCCCAAAAAATCAGTAATTTTTTTTATAAAAAAACTGCTATAACGATTTTGATAAAATTTGGCTTATTTGTAGCTTTTAATGTGCCCTACCATATACAAAAACCCGCATCTTTCTAAAAATTCTCGTTTAGCTAATAATAATAATAATAACTGATTTTTGGGGGTTTTTGTCCATAAAGGGGGTTGTTTTTCAAAAAATTTCAAAACCTTTTTACGTGCATCTATAAAGACCTAATTGACGTGTTTGGTGCAAATTTGTTCCAAATCGATCGAATAGTTTTCTCTCTAGCTAATAATAATAATATTTATTAGTTAATCGCCTACTTTAATAAAAGTATACAAAGCTAGAGAGAAAACTATTCGATTGATTTCAACCAAATTTGCACCAGACATGTCCAGTAGGCCTGTATAGATGCACGAAAAAGGTTTTGAAAATTTTTGAAAAACAACCCCCTTTTTGGCCAAAAAACCCAACAAAAATCAGTTATTATTTTTTTATAAAAAAACGGATCTAACGATTTTGATCAAATTTGGGTAATTTGTAACCTTTAATGTGCCCTACCATATACAAAAACCCGCATCTTTCTAAAAATTCTCGTTTAGCTAATAATAATAATAATAATAATAATAACTGATTTTTTAGGGTTTTTTGGCCATAAAGCGGGTTGTTTAAAAAAAAATTTCAAAACCTTTTTACATGCATCTATAAAGACCTAATTGACGTGTTTTGTGCAAATTCTTTCGAAATCGATCGAATAGTTTTTTCTTAGATAATAATATTTATTAGTTAATCTCCAACTTTAATAAAAAAAAAAACTCTCCTGCCCCACCCTACAAGTCACAGTGAATCTGTTTAGTAATTTAAATGTATTTGTGAGAAAGTATGTGCCAGTTCCTGGTACCGTTTATTATTTCAGCCATATGTCCACGACATGACACGGCGGGAGGTGCGGAACCCTAGGCGTACGAGACTTCTTCAGTATATTATCTTTGCCTCTTTCCAATTAAATATGCTAATTCGATTTATCTACAAAGACTACAAGCGAGGTCCTTTTATGTTCATTTAACGTAATATATTATGTTTTTTTCTTTTTTTGCCAATGTACTGCCATGTTTACATTTTCTAATGAATTTAACTCCATGGAAGGGTTTTGTTTTTATAAACAAACGACGAACGAAGTTGATATTTTGTCACAAAGGGTTTCTCCAATAATGTGACCACATGAGAATTGTTTATAAGTTAATTTTAATTATTTATTTTCATTGGAAATCTCTGTTTTACGCTTAAACAATAAGGTCTGAGGATATCCATATAAACTCCATCATTTCCAAGACGGTAATAAAAACTGCATCACTGCTAATGAAAGCTATAAAACTACTTTTGTAATAAACTACAACTCAGTCAATTCCTCAACAAATGTATAAAAACTTTTAGTTTACAATTTGATACAGTGTTTTCATGATGAACTACTTTGCTGTCGTAAACTCAGCGTTAAATTCACCATCGCAAAGGACTGAATAAGAATATGTTTTTTAATGTATAATCCTAAGGTGAGTAAAAGTAGGGTAGATGACGATAGCTAGTAAAAACTATCCATGAAGTATGCAAATTTTAAAGTTAACGAAATTATAAACTCTAAACACTTTTCCATAAACCAATGCGCAATAGTCGATTTACATTTAGCAAAATCGGATTTTAAGTTTGCACTAATTTCTCACTAATAGGGGAGAGGAGCGGGGTAATACCATGCACTTAAGCGTTTTAATTTTTTATATTTAATTTGGAATTTAATCCAGCATCCATCATCCATCATCCATCCCCCATCATCCAGCATCCATAACCCGTCACCCGTCACCCGTCACCCATCACCCGTCACCCATCACCCGTCACCCATCACTTATCACCATAAAGCAGGAAATCATCTCACAAGCAGGAAAATTTATTTTGCACACATTCTTGGCTCCAAATTTGAAATATCTAACCGACTTGGATTGTTAAAACTATTTTATAAAAATGTTACATTGCACGGTATTGCCCAAAGGGCTGGGGTAATACCGTGCAACCTTGTTAACGGCAAAGATTGAGTGAAATTAAAACAAATATTCAAAATTTAGCAACACATTTTAACATAATTTTAACATTGAAATAAGTAGAATGTAGTAAATTACCTTACATAAAATTACAGAAAAAATCATAAACCTCTTCTTGAAGGAAATAAAATTAACAAAAAATGTAGAATATTTAAGTTTTGAGTGACTTTTATGTTATTGAAGTATTGTTATCTCACTCATTTACAATTCGGTTGTGTTTGCCTTAAAACACTTATGTTCATGTTCATGTTGCCCTGGGTTCTTATAAAGGTATTAACTTATAAGTAAATTCCAAATGGGGCAATTGCCCCGTGACGACATGACACCACATTTTCAATCCTAACCTAAAAACAAATAAATTTAAGTGCTAGTGTTTGATTTTTTAAAAATAGCTCAAGAAATGAGCTGTTCAAAACAATTAGTTTAAACAATTTCATTAGTAACACATTTAACTTCCCGCAGTTGTGATGAGTCGAAGATATAATAAGAAAAGTTGGTGAAACACAAAACCTTCCGTCACTGACACTCGCATAGGGCTACAAGCTCCCCAAATGTCTTGATCTGTTTCGCATTCTTCCTGCTACGTAGCAGCACTTCCCAGGGGTCATTACTCCCTCTAGGAATTTCAAAACGCGGTGCACGGTATTGCCCCCGCTGCACGGTATTGCCCCGTTGCACGGTATTACCCCGCTCTCCCCTACAGGTCATAAGAGGGATGAGATATTATCTAAATCACAGACAGACACGCGATAAATAAGGGGATCCTAGATTCTTCGTACAGTACTTAACAAAATGAAAGGAAGTAAGTTGACTCAGTGGTTAGCTTGGCTCTCCAGTTTGCTGCAGTTGGAGCCTCCATCGCAGTTACTCAGTTTCGAGTCCGGTTAGTCATTCGTTACCATAACCAATAGTTTGTCGTATTTTACTTGTTTTGGCGTGACCTGAGGACGACCCACTTAGGAAGTCTTGAATTTGTTTAATGTAATCATTGTGTAGTTATACTTTATTTCAAAGATCTTTGTTAGTAGAACAGTGGAAACCCGATCGCAAAAGGCCAATCCAGTCAGAAATTTCAGCTCCTCAAAGATTATACAATATTACGCAACTAATGTACCGTAATGGTATGGGGTTTATTTCAGTATCTGTGCTTGCAGCTTTCAGTTAACGATAAAATGTGTGCAATTTAGTTATTCCCGCAAATTTATGTAATACGTACATTATTTTAATATAATTTTTAAATTACACTAATTTGTGAAATCCCTACCATAACAATTGTAACAATATAATGTTTAAATGTTTAACCTCATTATACAAATAAACCAAGAGATCTGAATGACCTAAAAGCTAGGATTGAACAACAAATTTTGGATATTCCTAATGAAATGAAAACCAACGCTAAACACGTTTTGGAGCTTTAAAGTTTAAAGTTTTTTGAGAAACTGATAGTTTCCGAGATGCCAATGGTGGCCATCTTGAGTTGATCCTTCACAGATGTTTTGAAAACTTACCTCAACTATCTTTAAAAAAAACGGAAAGAGTTATACAAAATCTGATCTTGGGACAAGATAGTCACGGGGGGGGGGGGGGGTCCTTAGATAACCCACCCACACAATTCTCCACTTCCCCCAACTACTTCCCCCAACTACAAAACACTTTCAATGGACACACATTGCTTGTGATACATCAAACTGAAGCCCTTTAAACAACCATGAATTCGACTGTTCCATTTTAGACTGCTGTCAAAAGCAAGGCCTACAAATGTGACACTGTTTACGTCATTAATAACATAGTAGCCTAACATTATATTTTGTAGTTCAAGCCATCACACATAGAGGCGGTAGTGTATGGATTTATAAGCAAGATGTTTCGTAAGAGGCTGTTAAGTAAAAGGTCAACAGCATATTGAACTAAATTATCAATATTTAAATATGATGATAAACCACGAATATACAGGGTGTTTCGCAAAAGGTTGGCACTTCAGGAGATGATACGGGATCTAAAAAAAGCCATTTTTCTTCCGATATCCGCCATTTTGTTTGTTTACAAAATAATTCATAGAAAAAAGTTTGACTGATTGAGTTCAAACGTGGCATAAATTTTAACCTTGCAATGATCTATTTTAAGAAAAATCTATATACAGGGTGTTACAAAAATGTGTGATGGGCTATACAGGACCTGATTCTACATGCAAAAATAAGTCGAAAATGTAGTATAACATTTTTTCGATTTCGGCTTAGTTTAGCCGTAATCCGCCATTTTGTTTGTTTACAAAAACTCACTGTAACTTTGGAAATAGATAAGATATCGACTTCAAATTTGCAATAAGCATTTTATATGTTACGATTAACAAGCGTACCAAACGCAAAGAATTTATTTTTATAATTTTCAAAATGGCGGCCGTTACAAATTTTTAACGTGGAATATCTTTAAAACCGTTAACTTTACAAAAAAATTACAAGAGACAAAATATTTTCCTTTTTTAACGACAGACAAAATGCTTTTTTTGTAGTTTCAGTAGGTCAAAGGACAACCGAGTTATCGATAAAAAACATAATTTCTTGGTAATTGTCTACAACGAAAATTAGCCTAAAACCACAATTTTTTGAAATTGAACAATTTGTGTAGTTGTTTTTCTAGCGGCTATCAGGCTCTAGGCTATCAGATTCTACATGCAAAAATAAGTCGAAAATGTAGTATAACACTTTTTCGATTTCGGCTTAGTTTAGCCGCAATTCGCTTGTAAACAATTACCAAGAAATTATGTTTTTTGTCGATAACTCGGTTGTCCTTTGACCTACTGAAACTACAAATAAAGCATTTTGTCTGTCGTTAAAAAAGGAAAATATTTTGTCTCTTGTAATATTTTTGTAAAGTTAACGGTTTTAAAGATATTCCACGTTAAAAATTTGTAACGGCCGCCATTTTAAAAATTATAAAAATAAATTCTTTGCGTTTGGTACACTTGTTAATCGTAACATATAAAATGCTTATTGCAAATTTGAAGTCGATATCTTATCTATTTCCAAAGTTACAGTGAGTTTTTGTAAAAAAACAAAATGGCGGATTACGGCTAAACTAAGCCGAAATCGAAAAAATGTTATACTACATTTTCGACTTATTTTTGCATGTAGAATCAGGTCCTGTATAGCCCATCACACATTTTTGTAACACCCTTGGGTGTTCCCAAATTATGTTTCCAGACTTCCACAAATTGTTTCTTTGGTCAAAACAAGAACAAAACTTCCAATAAACATAGGTCCTAAAACGCTTAGTTTCCTAGATATCCGCCATTTTGTTTTTTGTACAAAATAATTCATATCTAGAGAACGGTTTGACTGATTGAGTTTAAACTTGGCGTGAAGTTTAACGTAACAGTGATATACCTCAAGAAAAATAAACGATTAAACCCAATCATGCGTTTTAAAATGGCGGCTGTTTTAAAATTTCAAACCCAATTTACTCCAAAATCGTACATTTTAACGAAAATTGTCAAGACATCTTTTTTGTAGCCCTTTTGATTCCCTATCGGATGGTGTAACTTTCAAAACAATCAGATGAAGGATAACAGTTAAGTTATGTGTACTAATTGGTTTGTTCAACCCGGCATCCTATACCAACACAGTAATACTATAATATTGTGTGGACATTTGTTGTGATTACCTTTTACTTAGCTATTATCCTTCATCCGATTGTTTTGACAGTTACATCATACGATAGGGAATCAAAAGGGCTACTAAAAAGGTGTCTTGACATTTTTTGTTAAAATGTACAGTTTTGGAGTAATTTAGGTTTGAAATTTTCAAACGGCCGCCATTTTGAAACGCATGATTGGATTTAATCGTTTATTTTTCTTGAGGTATATCACTGTTAGGTTAAACTTCATGCCAAGTTTGAACTCAATTAGTCAAACCATTCTCTAGATATGAATTATTTTGTACAAAAAACAAAATGGCGGATATCTGGAAAACGAAGCGTTTTAGGACCTAGGTTTATTGGAAGTTTTGTTCTTGTTTTGACCAAAGGAACAATTTGTGGAAGTCTGGAAACATAATTTGGGAACATTCTGTATAATCCAAATACCACTCACTCACAGACTCATCACGAAATCTAAAAAACTACCTAACGGATTGCAATGAAATTTGGTATGTAGCTTCCTCTAGGGCCGTAGGTGATGGCCGAGAAAGGGTTTCGACAAATTCGAAATCTTAGGGGGGGGGGGGTCAAAGTTAATAAATCACGACTTCTCCAAAACTACCAAACGGATTGGAAAAAAATTTGGTATGTACCTTCCTCTAGGGCCCTAGGTGCTCGCTAAGAAAGGTTTTAAAAAAACTCGAAATTTTAGAGGGATTTTGGGGGGGTCAAAGTTACTAAAAATTCCCATAAGAAATACATTGTGTAATATATTTATTGATATATATATATTTGTTAATATACATTTAACTTTGATTTGTCTATCCGTGCAAAGTCGGATCGGGCCAGCTAGTACACATATACATCAAATCATGCGTTACAAAATGGAGGCCGTTTGAAAATTTCCTAAATTACTCAAAAACCGTATATTTTAATAAAGAATGTCAAGAATGTACCGTTTTTTGTGGCCCTTTTAATTTAGTTCGGTGTAACTGTCAAAACAATCGGATGAAGGATAGTAGTTAAGTTAAAGATAATAACAGCATGTGTACATACAATATTGCTGTGTTTACTGTGTTGGTGTAGGATGCCGGGTTGAACAAACCAATTATTACACATAACTTAAATATTATCCTTCACCTGATTGTTTTGACAATCACACCATCCTATAGGAAATTGAATGGGCTACAGAAAAAGGTGTCTAAAATTTTTGTTAAAATGAACGGTTTTTGGTTAATTTGTGTTTGACATTTTCAAACAGCCACCATTTTGAAACGCGTGATTGGATATAATCGTTTCTTTTTTTGACCAAGCGAAGCGAGGTCTCCGTTTCAACTTGACCGTTCGGCATTTCGTCTGTGTGTCTGTCTCACGATTAAGGCAAAAACGCCTTGACCAATTTTGATGATTTTTTGCATGAATGTTCCTTATTCTTAGGCCGAGCCATGTATATATAAGGTTTTTTCCATTTTTCATTTTTAACCCCTTAAATAAAATAAAAATGGCGGCCTCACCGTTTCTCTCAGTGTAAGCTTTTTTCCGAAGCCAGTTTTTGGCTTGACCGTAAGTCAAATTTAAAAACTAATAACATAATAACATTTTGCGGGTAAAAAATTTGATTTTCAACAAAATTGTATCCTTGATTTTTTTCCATATTTCTAACGGTAGGCTCACAAAATGGCCGTAAACTTCAAATTTGTTAAAAATCGTCCAAGTTTTTGTATTTTAACCATGTTTTTATACGTTTATTCTAAACCAATTCAAAAGTGTTCCATAGCTTTTTTGTAGATAAAGGTTCAAAGAATTCATATATGCCAGTAAAAAAATTATTGAAGTAAAATTACCAAAGTTATTAGCACAAGAAACAAGCATGTTCAGTAACGAAAGGAAAAAGTTCAACTTTAGGCCTGCATAAAAAGTAGTAAAAACTATTGTAATTTTTTTCATAAATATAAAAAGGTTTCGTAATTTAATTCTAAAATGTTCCTTGTTCCTAGGCCAACCCATGTATATTTAAGGTTTTTTCCATTTTTCATTTTTAACCCCTTAAATAAAATAAAAATGGCGGCCTCACCGTTTCTCTCAGTGTAAGCTTTTTTCCAAAGCCAGTTTGTGGCTTGACCGTAAGTCGAATTTAAAAACTAATGACATTTTGCGGGTAGAAAATTGATTTTCAACAAAATTGTATTCTTGATTTTGTTCCATATCTCTAACGGTAGGCTCACAAAATGGCCGTAAACTTCAAATTTGTTAAAAATCGTCCAAGTTTTTGTATTTCAACCATGTTTTTATACGTTTATTCTAAACCAATTCAAAAGTGTTCCATAGCTTTTTTTGTATATAAAGGTTCAAAGAATTCATATATGCCAGTAAAAAAATGATTAAAGTAAAATTAACAAAGTTATTAGCACAAGAAACAAGCATTTTCAGTAACGAATGGAAAAAGTTCAACTTTAGGCCTACATAAAAAGTAGTAACAATTATTGTAATTTTTTCATAAATATAAAAAGGTTTCGTAATTTAATTCTAAACAGAATTGTATACAAATATTTATTAATTTCAAATTTCTTATTTTGAAAACACCAGTTTCTATGTTCCTACTACAAGGCTGCTAACAAAACTAGGCCTGTTTTGAATAGTAATTAGCCCAAAAATGGCATATAATAATAAGAAAGTGTAGAGGATAAGAAAGTGTAGAGAACAAATCAAAGAATTAAACTGAATACTCATTATCATTGTAAATTTCATAAAAGTATTTGACTTGAATTACAAAATGAGATGAAACAAATGAAACCCCTCGGCGATAAAGGACATCCAAAAAATGACCGTTGAACACCGTGAGAAGTGTTGGTACATGGGTTGAGAATAAAGTTGAGATCACTATCACGACGTTTTAACATCGTTTGTTTTCATTATTTCTAATATTGGAATATGATATATGATATGGAACTGTAAATACATTGTTAAGTTTTAGTTATTTAAGTATGTAAATATTTAACTCTATGTTGTCCCTCTATAACGTGATATTTTTAACTATCTTACGCCTTATTAACCTAAATAAAACACAATGCCCCCTAAAAGAAAATCTTTAGCAGTTAAAGCTCAAGAAAAGAAAAAAACGAGAACTAGAAATCCCGGCATCGCGGGAATTACGAAATAATGTTTCACTGGCTAAGCCTTCTGCTTACTTCCTTACTGGCACACTATTTTTAATCTAAGCTCAAAACCACATTTGTTATTTCAACGAGCGAGGTCTACTGTTCACAGAACTACTAGTTAAGATGATCACTGTTAGGTCATGCCAAGTTTTAACTGAATCGGTCAAACATTTCTCTAGATATGCATTAGAAGAAACAGACATTAGCCATAAACAGTAAGGTTTATCAGCAATGTTAAAGACGGTCTATAAAGTATCGTTACGAACGTGTATTCAATCCGTATTATTGTGCGCTTAAAAATACACGACCCTGTTAATTTAAAAACAGCGTAAATATTCTCTTTGTACATAACGTAATCATGCTTACACAGATTTAACGGAGCGGGGAAATTACGTTTTTCCCTTTCACGTACGGCACGACTGTAAAGCGATGTATTACTTAAACATATTCCATTTTGTCTGTAACGATGAAGCCATTGTTTATTTATGAAGCAAATGAGACACGTTTAGGAGAAAACGTTAAACGTATATGAGACTTGACTGATATTTACCGTTAGGAGTGCAAACACGATCCATGTTTTGTGAGTATTTATTTATTTATATTAAGACAAACTGAGTTCAGTCGTTACAAACCGCTCTTTGTTATACAGAAGTAAATTTAAGCACGTGTTATTACGATATTGATCTACAGTACTATACAGGGTGTAGAAAAAGTATACGACCTGTTTAATATTTCGTATATAAACAAAGTTTGAAGGTAGATGTGATTAAAGAACCGCATTAAGTTGAACCACCGAAATAAATTTTGAAAAAATCAAAATGGCTGTAACTTAAATTTTTTAAATACTCCCAATTATCGTTGTGTGGCATACCATTTGCAAGCTATTTAATACTAAATCCAAAAAGAATAATAATTAGTATTAAAACAGAAAATAGTACATCAAAATGGGGCAAAATCGGAAAACACGATTTCGTTGTTTTTGGCCGCCATTTTTAATTGGTTAAATATATGTGATGTGCAAATTTCACCATTGGATTTCTCTTGAAATTCTACATCGAAATGATGCAGCACATGACCACCTTTCCATTTGAAAAAAATCAAAGTTACATTCAAAATGGCGGATAATTTTTTTGAAATTTTTATAAAATAGAATTTCCACATAGAGTAGTAGGTTCCTCAATCACATCTACCTTCAAATTTTGTTTATATACGAAATGTTAAACCGGTCCCAGACTTTTTCTGCACCCTGTACAGAGCGTACACGGACGTTATTAAAGCTATACGTATACTGGCTGACCCGTGCGAAGCATTCGCATTCTAACTTACTTAAATCCCATTTAATCAAAGTACACACTGTGTATTAAGTAACGTAAAATAGCAATGTAGTGGCTTAACGGCAGCTCTCCAGCTGGGTGGTGTTATCATCAGTGTTGCCAACGCCAGGAAAATATCCCTGCAACTTACTTGATCTTACATCACTGTTACTTTCGGATTCTTTATTTCTTTTTTGTGTATTTTTTTCGTATAATTGTATTTTGTATATTTACCCGTTTAGCGTTTAAGGAAAGCTTTAAAATGATGCCTCATTCATGTAATTTGATGATGTATTAAGGAAGTTATGGCGTACCGACAAAAAAAATGGCCTTGAGAAATAGTATATGTGATTAACGTCTAGTCCAGTTTGGGTAGATGGAATTCCTATTAGTTTCATTAAAGATACTATTGTTTCTACTCTGCCTACTGCCACAAAGTTATTTAATTTGTCATTGGCAACTCGTGTTTATCCACTCTCTTGGAAGCCTGCTCCGGTCCATACCATTGCAAAAGTATCTAAACCATCATGCCCTGGTGAGGCTGGTCTTCAGTAACGATTTCCCGACCATACCAGGTGTGACACTGTCGCTTTTTACACTGTAGTAGTGTAAATCTAACATACACGGCAAGGACAACGCAGTGGCAACTGGGTGTGCTTTACTAAATGGCGCATCAAGATTAATGTGGACAAATCCAATTCCATCTGTTTTAGGAAAAGACGCAGAAGGACACGCAGAGTCCCTCGTGCTGTAGAACTTGATGGGGTGGCTATCCCTTCTAAGCCTACTGTCAAGTACCTTGGCATAACGCTGGACAGTCGACTCAACTTCAGGCGACACGTGCAGAACAAGGTCACAGTAGGAAAGCGAATCCAGGATTGCCTCTTACTCTTGTTGGCATGGCGTAGCCTCTTGCCGTAAAAGCTAAAGTGACAAATTTTCTGTTGATAATGCGATCTGTGCAGATGTACGCCTCCACTGCTTGGTGGGCGCTTGCCAGCAAATCCAGCGGGAAGAAACTGGAGACACTTCAGGCAGCGGCTCTTCGCAGACTCATGGGTCAGCCATGGTACGTGAGGAACACTCCTCCATTAGGGTCAGCTGGCATCCCTACGCTAGACGTTTTTCTAAACGATGCGCCTCTAAATTGTTTCAGGATGCACGCGACTCGGGCTATGTGTACATAGCCGAGATCTGCAAGAGGCTCGACATCCCGGAAGACGGTAGGGCTCGGCCTGTCGCCATATTGGACCAATTGAAGGTTGAATCTTTCCGCGATTCCACAAGTAAATGACTCCAAATTGCTTATCTTAATTTTCTATTTGATTACAGCAAAGTTCAGATTACAGCTTGCAGCCAATAGGGAGTTTCCTAGATGCTGCTACCGCTCCCTCCAGTGTATGCATGCGGATCACTCTCGTTCACGGTACTGAGTGCGTATTGCGCTTCTAGTGAAGATACGGATCACTCTTGTGCCTGAGTTCGTTTCAGAGTGACTCTCACGAGGCGGGAGGGAGGATGTTTTATATGGTAGTACTCTTGTACCTGTGTTCGGTTCTGGGTGTGTCCCACACCACCTCTCAGGAGATAGGTCTGCGTAAATGCCAAAAAAAGGAAAGAAAAAAAGATTTTTGACACATTAGTATTCTTCATGCTTTATTCAAATGTCTTGAGAGAATTGTGCATCAGGAAATACCAACCTATCTTGAAGCTAATAGTATTCTTAGTCCTTTTCAATCCAGTTTTCGTTCTGGTAACAGCACTATCACGGATTTTCTTTGTGTGACTGAAGAAGTGAGGTTGGTAATGGATTGCAGTGAGCTCACCATTCTTACAGTCTTGGATTTTTCGAAGGCGTTTGCGATTCATTCGTTACTGTTTGAGAATTTAGGGAGTTTAGCCCTTTTCCTGTATGCACTTCATGGATTCAGTCCCATCTTTCAGTAAGAACTCAGTGTGTTTGTGAATGAGAGATTAGGTCTAGTTGGAGTGATGTATACAGTGGGATTTTACAGGAATCAATGTCAGGTCTTTTACTTTTAGCATATACATAAATAGTACAGTCAAAATGGTGTAAAACTTCCCTTGACCTGGGCAAAATTGCAACAAAAATGATTCTTTTTGCATTTTATTTTAAAAAGTGTCTATTTTAACATATTCAAAATCCCCATTTATCCCGGCCCAATAAATCAGTTAAAATCCAAAATGGCGGTTGAATTTTTTATTTTTCATTAAAAAATTTATAACTTTGTTATTTATGATGTTATTTCAATGAAATTTGGCAAACATTTTTAAAATACAAAGATAAAAGTATAAAAAAATAACCACTGACTTTATTTAATTTTTTTCAAAATGGCGGCCATTTAAATATTTAGGTAATTCGTTTTGAAATATTTAAATGGCCGACATTTACAAAAAGTTGTGCACTCAAAATAGGTAGTATTATGTACTAAAGCATGCTATTTACATTGTACTTTTGTATTACCTTCATAAGAATCGTTAAATATATTTTTATCATTTTAAAATGATATATATACAGTGTTGAAATATTGTAAATGCCATCTCTATGCTGATGATTTAAAGATATAGTTACATTTAAAAATTGGTGATACGGGTAGATCCGTGGACCATTAGAACCACTCACCGCATTTCTCAGTGGGCGAGGAAATGGGTTCAGGATTGACAGTGCAAAACTCAACAAATTATTTTAGGATATTCCCGATTATTAAACAAACTAGACATAAACACACTTCATAGGCTACAGTTTGATAACTACTTTTTAGACTATTATGGAAACTTAAAGGACGTGGGACTGGTTATATACAGTAGACTGACGTGGAGGGACTTTGTGAGTGATACATGTAATAGGAGTTTTGCTGCGTTGCTCGCTTTAAACAAAAATGCAGAACGTCTTGCCTTTCCAAATTAAAGTGCTCTTAGTTAAATCCTTGATATTTCCCTAATTTATTTATTTTGATACTGTAGTCAATGACATGTCAGTGGTGCTGGCTAACAAATTGCAACGGGCATAGCATTATTGCATACGCTTTATCTTTGGTTTTAAACGCGATGTCCACCATTACTCCTTACTATAAAACTCTTAACATTTTAAAATGATTTACGTTCTAATCATATTTAAATTATGCTACAGTCTCTCCTACAAAGTGGAGTGCAGGTTACCTGGCAAAAGGTTTTGTATATTCATCCGATATACGTGCAAAGATTACAAGAGGAGGATATATATACTATGCTCACTATACCACTACACCGAACCGTAATCGTTTACTGTGTCCGCTTGCCCCTCATGGAATTCACTCCCGGAAGCAATAAAGTTGGTTGGTCGCCGAGTCTAGTTTATGAAAATCCAAGAATCCTATTTTTATGAATAAAATCGAAGAAGCACATTGTTTTGAGGTGAATATATTACAGATTTGTATGAATTGGTATACGAATGTTTGGAATAATGCTTATATTTAATTTTTTTAAGGAATTATATTTGAGAGAGTTATAAATTGTTTTTAATTAGTTACTATTATTTTTGTCAATTGATTTGTCTTTTATTATATAGACTATGATCCAACACAAATCAATATATACTAACATTCTAAACAGGTAAAATTTGTTTGTTTGTTTGTTTCCATGTAGGGGATAATCTCTGTAACTACTGAATCGATTGAAATAAATAGTTTTACTAATAAAACGCTACACTATCCCTGAGTAACATGTGCTATAATTCATTTTGATAAAAACATTTTTTATTTCAATAATTGTAAATTTAGTCGGAAAAAATCTTAGGTCAGGCCTAGACTGATGAATCATCACATTTATTTACATGTATTACCTTATCCACCAATTGTATAAAATATTTCCAATAACAGCTGATTTCAAACTTTGAAGCAATTATTAAAATTTCTAGCTTTGAGGTTATGTATTTATTAAAGCGTAGACCTGAGTTTTGCTGGTTCTTTTGACCTATAAAACATACGACAGCTGTTATAAAATATACGAAATAATTTGATTTGAACATTCAACATTACTTACCATCTTAGCTTTGGGGTTGTAAATACTAATATTATAAAGTGGTAAAATTTGTTTGTTTGTTTGTATGTAGGGGGTAATCTCTGGAACTACTGAACCGATTGAAAAGTTAGTTTTACTAATAAAAAGCTACATTATCGATGAGTAACATACGCTATAATTCATTTTGATAAAAAATCTTTTAATTTAATCTATACATAATTAATTTGCATGGGGTTATTTTGTGAGTAGAACTCCTCCTAGAGTTTTTAACCGATTTTGATGTTTTTGGTGTCATTTTACAGAGCTCACTCTGAAGTTGTGCTTCCCTTAAAATGAGCTCAATGTATGTTAAGGGCTTCGCCCCAGTGGCCCTCAAAGTTGCCATGTTAATCTTATGGAAGGTCAATCTTAAGGAAGAAGAAGAAAGATTTCTTTTGATTTTATCAGGGGCACAAAAACAGCTGTTCGTATGAAAAGCTTAAAACAGCTGATTTTGATCAACAGCTGATTTTGATCAACAGCTGATTTTGATCAACAACTGATTTGGATCAAAAACTGAATATAATTTTAGTTTAGGTAAATCAAGCAATAGCGAAGCATTGCCATGTCCACTAGTATTTATAAATTTAGTCCGAAAAATCTTAGGTTAGGCCTAGACTGATGAACTAACACATTCATGTATTTAAATTGTATTACCATAGCAACCAATTGAATAAAATAACTGATACAGCAGCTGTTTGCTAAAATATTTCCATTATCAGCTGATTTCAAACTTTGAAGCAATTATTTTTGTATTTTTAACTTTTAGGTTAGATTTTTAAAGTGTAGACCTGACCTGGTTCTTTTAACCTTTATTATAACTGATGTTATAAAATATACGAAGTAATTTGATTTAAACATTTACAATTATTTACCTTCATAGCTTTGGGGTAATTATTAATACTAAACCTTTATTATAAAGAAAACATATCATGATTATGTGTATAGAAAGTTCCAATGGAGTTGGCGTGCGGAGCACGCAGTTGTTTCACCTAGTATACAATATATATAATATATTTTAAATTTGTGTAATATTTTACAAATTAATGTAACATGAATAATATGATTCATATTTTTATGGCATGGGTTAGATGTAAGAGAGGACTCTGTAGTCCTAACTCGTCCTAAATAAAGACAATTCAATAATTGAGAAGGCTATGGCCCATGCTGATGCAAGCCATTTTGAATTGAAGGTGGTTTGATCTGTGGTTGTGGGTTTATGTGTAGTTTTCCAAACAAAACAAAAAACGTAAAGGTTCATAACCTAGTTTATTATTGAAAATTTATTTCAGGGAGTTTAAATCTTCAAATGAAAACATATTACATTACTTTAAGTAAATATGTATAGTAGATACGTTAAGGAAAATGTATCCGATAAAAAGCAATTTCCTTTTATAATAATTCGACCACGCAGCTGAACCGCTGACGTGAGTTGAGCAAATTTCCAAAATTAAGTTTATAGACCGATATTTTAGGGTTTCGACCAACAATTTGGGAAATAGGTCTATTCACGACGGTGCTGAATAGCTGCAAAATTGTTCGCACGCCATCCCACAAAGCATTGCGTGCTTCGCACGCCATTCCACATATTGGGATTGTCTTCAATCCACAAAGCATTGCGTGCTTCGCACGCCATTCCACATATTGGGATTGT
>JAGFPH010009506.1:34800-46547 GCA_018207615.1 Philaenus spumarius | reverse complement strand
TTCATTCCAATCCGTTTGATGGTTTTTTATAGTAACTTTGACCCCCCAAACCTCTCCTAAAATTTCGATTTGGTATGTAGCTTCCTCTAGGGCTGTAGGTGCTGGCTAAAAAAGGGTTTCAATACATTCGATGTCTTAGGGGGGGGGGGGAGTAAAAGTTATTAAATCACAATTTCTCCAAAACTACCAAACGGATTGGAATGCAATTTCGTATGCAGCTTCCTCTAGAGCCATAGGTGCTCACTAAGAATGATTTTCAAAAAGTTCAAAATTTTAGGGGGTTTATGGGGGAGGGTCAAAGTTACTAAATCACGATTTCTCTAAGACTACTGAACGGATTGGAATGAAATTTGGTATGTATCTTCCTCTAGGGCTGTAGGTGCTGGCTAAGAAAGATTTTTAAAAAATTCGAAATTTTAGAGGGTATTTTGGGGGGTCAAAGTTACTAAAAATCCCCATAAGAAATACATAGTGTAATATATTTATTGCTATATATTTTTGTTAATAATATTTAACTTTGATTTGTCTATCGGTGCAAAGTCAGATCGGGCAGCTAGTATTATACAGGGTGATTCAGAACTATACGGCAATGTCTTGGTAGCTCATTCTATAGCTATAAATAAAAATAAAAACATGGACCCTTAAACTGTTCGTTTTTTTAGATATCCACCATTTTCTTTTACAAAATAATTCATCTGTAGAGAAGTTTTTGACTGATTGAGTTCAAACTTGGCATGCAGTTTAACCTAACAATGATCCATCTCAAGAAAAATAAGTGATTTTATCCAATCGTGCGTTTAAAAATGGCGGCTATGTGAAAATTCCAAAACTAAATTTCCCAAAAACTACATTTTAACAAAAACGTATTAAAAATACATTTTTTGTAGCTTTTTTAAATTTTCTATTGGATGGTGTAACTATCAAAATAATTTGACTACGCAGCTGAACCGCTGACGTGAGTTGAGCAAATTTCTAAAATTAAGTTTATATTAATATGTTTTAGGGTTTCAACCAACAATTTGGGAAATAGGTCTATTCACGATGGTGCTGAATAGCTGCAAAATGGTTCGCACGCCATTCCGCATATTGGGAGTATCTTAAATACACAAAGCATTGCGTGCTTCGCACGCCATTTCCCATATTGAGATTATCTTTAATACACAATGCATTTCTTGGCTAACGAACTCGTCCAAGCGACGGAGACAACCAAAATGTGTACCAAATTTGAACCAAGTCGGACTTAAAATGTGGCCGTTAGAGTGCGAACACATATATATAAGTACACATATATATATATATATATATATATGATTTTTAATGACTCCCCAAAACGTGATCTTTGGACCATGATCGATGCTCATTTGCTACTCCCAACCTTGGGTCTTATAATAAGGGCCACTGCAATAGCTCATTTTTCTTATGAGAAATAATCGGGTAAAGAATAATAGTCAACTTAAAGATAATAACAGCATACGTAACTAAAATATAGAGATGTTTTATATGTGTTCACACTCTAGCGGCCGCATTTTAAGTCAGATTTGGTTCAAATTTGGTACACACATTGGTTTTCTAAGTCGGTCGGATTAGTTATAAAAAAAGTCCAACAACCGCAAGCACATTTTTTTACAAGAAGTAACAACTTTTTTTTTTAGATTTTTCATACTAAAATGAAACGTTTTTGGGGTTTTAGCTAACAAATAAATGTAGGATACTATTCTGCACATTTTGTTTTCTTACACGACCTTACGGCTCGCTTGGCTCCCACAAAATCGATCAAAACTTAAAATACCATAAAAGTAAGCCAGTTGAAATCCGTGTGGGGACTTACTCCGAGGCCGGTGGCCGGTTTGTACGCTGAGAACGAAGCGAAGCAGTTCATATTCCGAGTTTTTCTGCATGCGAGTGGAAAGAAGGAGTGCGTGAGTCGGTGCTGAAACCTTAGGTGCAAACACATTCTATAATGTATTTTACACACAAAGGCAGTTATTCAGCGCCTTCGTGAACAGATCAAGTTCCCAAATACAGTAATTTCGCTCAACTTATTTCAGCGGTTCATCTGTGGGGTCGAATTATTTAATCTATGATTATAAGCCTATAAAGAACATGGTGGATTTATAATTTTTGAAAAGCCTTCCAGTCTATCGGTTGCCTGGAATCTTGATCGCTCATAGCCAAGTAAACAACCCTTCTTATTGTACTCCGGGAACCTTAACACGCATTTATCCGAATTATAAATGACGTTTTTAGGATGATTATAATTTCTCTTATAGTAAACGTGAGGAAGTTGTACTGTACTGGAATAGTAACGGTCTTACCTTTCTGGATGAAGTGGAACGCGACGCCAGTGTAGCAAGTAGTCCCTATAGGTTCCTTCCAGGCATGGTCCTTTGTGACTCCTGTGGAAAATAAAGGATTCGAATGTATTTAAAGGCACTATTTCAAAGGCATACTGTACTTCATGGCTTCACTAATTTGTTCTACTAAAAGGTTTTACAACGTAATATAATATTAGTCACGCGAGGAAATCGAACACTGTTACAGCCGACTAAGAGACGAAGACATTGCTGTTTGTGAGAATTGTGTCAAGTTTTACTCCATCTTTGGGTTTGTCATGTGGTTTCAGATTAACAACAAACTAGTATCTTACTTTCATCTATACAGTGTGTTTTGTTTAAATGGGCCACCATTGGTATCTTGTAAACTATAAATCTGACAGAAAACTTTAAATGTTGAACCTTTCCTTGTCTTTTGATAAATTAAAAATTATGTACTTAAAATATTTGTAAAAAGCTGCCATTTTCCAATAAGGTGGTCAAATTTCGAATTTCTTATGGAACGCCCTATATTTTAGGATGATTTTCGATTTTACAAGTTATTTTAAGACTTTTTTGTTCATGGTGTTTTTTTTAATACGACTAGCCGTTTAAAAGTTAGAGGGTTGTAAAGTTTTAAAAATACTCTACCTGAGCGCAAGATATTCGACTTAAAATGGATAAGAATCAGTCTCAAAATGGCTTGTGAAACCCCAAATCACCATACTAGTAGTTCTGTGAACAGTAGACCTTTCTCGTTGAAATAACAGACGTGGTTTTAAGGGTCTTCAATATCTTGCGTAAAACAGCAAAAATAGGCAGGTCGTACTAACGTGTTTCGGACGCCGTTTTTCAACCTAAAAAGTTGCGAAATATTTTAAATTGTTCTTAAAGGTTGTGTGTTTTTGTCTTATATCTCATTGAAAGATATCGACGGCAACTCCTTTTAATCAGCAGTTTAACTGAGTAAAAATTGATTATTTTTAATGTATTTTTTGGGAGTTTTAAGCAATAATTTCCATATTTTAACACGTAAAAAATATAAAGCCTTTTTTATAACTTAAAGAAGTTTCCCAGATTATTAATTTATAAATAGAATCCGAAACACGTTATTACGAATGCATGTTTCAACGATTTTGCGGCTTTAGTCAGACCTTTCTTATTAAAATCGTACTGTACACTCGGGAATTTTCTTCAAGGTAAAGAAGAGCCTTAAGACTACAACTCAGTATATGCGACGCAAAGCCAATCGGGCTCCTTATCTCGGCTCCCCCTCCACAACTCACTCACAGTCACGGCGGCCACACTGACGTAGCTCAGGAAACAGCAAGACAGCAGGTAGCGCTCTCTCCCTCTGTATACAATTATAATGTTTTACAAAGATATCTAAAGAATAAACGTATAAAAACATGGTTAAAGTAAAAAAACTTGGGAAATTTTTAACAAATTTGACGTTTGCGGTTGTAGAACATCAAATTTGCTACACGCTAAATGTTATTAGTTTTTCAATTCAACTTACGGTTAAGCCACAAACTGGCTTTGGAAAAAAGCTTACACAGAGAAACGGTGCGGCCGCCATTTTTATTTTATTTAATGGGTTAAAAATTAAAAATGGAAAAAAACTCGGCCTAGGAATAAGAAACGTTCACGCAAAAAATCATGGCAATTGGTCAAGGCGTTTGGCCGTAATCGTGAGACAGACAGACACACAGCCGAACTGCCGAACGGTCGAGCTAAACCGGAGACCTCGCTTCGCTCGGTAATACAGGGTGTTCCATAAGAAATTCAAAAATTGACTGCCATATTAAAAAAAGGACGGCCATTTACAAATATTTTAACTAATGTACATATTTTTTAATTTCTCAAACAACAAGTAAATGTTCTCCATTTAAAGTTAACTGTCAGATTTATAGTTTACAAGATCCCAATGGTGGCCCATTAAAAAAATACAGCCTGTATATTGTTGGTTTGATTTTGTGCAATGTATCTTGATAACATTGATAAATGTAAAATTATAATTTACTGTAGTATTGAGTTTTAAATAATTCCATCTCGTAGCCGAACCGCTGATGTAAGTTTAGCGAATTTCCGAAATTAAATTTATATGTTTTATGGTTTCAACCAACAATTTGGGGAATTGGTGTAATCACGAAGGCGCTGAATAGGCGACTGCGAGTACGAAATATATTAGTGGAATTTGTTTGTACCAAAGCTTCCAGCTTCGAGCACAGACTATAGAATTATTAGTAATTCTATAGTCTGTGCTTCGAGTCACGCGCTATTTTTTTCCACTCGCAGTGGATAACTCGCTTTGCGAGTTTGCACTTCGTCCTTGCGTCCTCGATTTATGGACTGCTTCGCTTCGCTCGCAGCATATAAACTCGGCCGTCGGGCCTCGGATCAGAAGATCCACGGTAAAACTCTTACGTGGACTTGAACTGGATACTTTTATGGTATTTTACGTTTTGATCGATTGTGCGGAAACTAAGCGAGCTATAAGGTGTGTCAAAAAATAACATTTGCAGAATAATATCCTAAATTTATTTGTTTGGAGTAAACTCTAAAAAAAGTTTCATTCCCGTACTAAAAATCACTTCCTGTCAAAAAACGTGCTTCCGGTTGTTGATTTGTTTTCTAACAAACTTGTCCGAGCGACGTAGTCAACCAACGTGTGTACCAAATTTGGAGCAAACCACACTTAAATGCAGCCGCTAGAGTGCGAACACATATAAGCTTATACAATTTTTTATAAAACCCCAAAACGTGTTTTGGGTACCATGATCGGTGCTCATTTACTATTCTCGGTCTTAGGTCTTACCATAAGGGTCTCTGCAATAGCTCATATTTCGTATGGAAATTCGCTAATGAATTATCTAGACCTTGTTTGTATGTAAATAACTATTATTAAGTATGTTTGGTTATTAATATTATTGAATGCCAATTGAAAACAAGACGTACATGATTATTAGGGAATTTCCATAGAAGAGATGAGCTATTGCAGTGACTCTTATGGTGATTTCTAAGGTCGGGAGTTGTCAATGAGCACTGATATTGGTCCACAGAACACGTTCTGGGTTGTCTTTAAAACTGTATTGTATATACATAAATATGCATTTACTTGTATTCGTGTTCGCACTCCATCGGCCGCATTTTACATCCGATTTTGTCAAAATTTTGTACACACGTTGGTTTTCTAATTCGACCGAACGAATTTGTTAGACAAAAATCCAACAATTTCAAGTGCTTTTTTTGAGAGAAAATTAAAAAAATATTTTCGTACTGGAATTAAATTTTTTGGGTTTTTTCTAATAAAAGAAATATAGGAGATTATTCTGTTCATTTTGTATTTGTACACGACCTTATAGCATAGCCGATAATCCGAGGCCGCAATGTCGAGGTTCTAAGCGAGTTTTCCACTCATTCAGCTCCTATGTGACTAGACCAATTTTTCAAATAGTTGGTTGAAACCCTAAAACATATAAACTAATTTTTGGAAATTCGCTCGACTCACGAGAGCGGTTCAGATGCGTCATAGAATTACTTTATTTTCTTTTAAATGTGCTGTATATTTATTGTATTTAATATATATTTATATAAGGCGGTAGGCTGCTTAATATTAATTAGTGTTTTTACTATTGTTTTGTATTTATGTACTTATTATGTTTTCATTGTGGAAAGATCCCAGAATAACTGAATTTATACAGGTTAATAACATTACCGTGGTTTCGGATGATTTCACTCATCCATCATCAGGTGTTGAAATTATCACCTACACGAGGTCGTCAAAACATTAAAAACCCGTTACAACATTTAAACTGTACAACACAAACACAAAACACAAACGAGGTAAACATTAAAAATAATTAGTACAGCACTGAATGTTGTCAGCACGAAAGTCGGATCAGAACTACCAAACGTCGATGACATTCCTCCCTCCTTCGCAAAATCATTCGATATTTTCAAGGCAGTGTCAAATATTATGTTAGAATTAAAAGATAATTTATCATATAATACATTATGATCATTTAGTTCCATTTTTACCACCTTATAAATCTCAAATTCTTCGAATACACCTATGTATCTACTCTTATCGCAGAGTTTTATCACCTTCATGTTGGTCTGTAGATTGGTGTATTTATGATATTTTAAATAAAACAACTGATTTGGATTAAAAGCTTAACACTTTGATAATATTATTATCTGTGTTTTAATTTATTGTATACGTTGGTTTAACGTTGGTATTATTATGTTTTAATATTTCTTTTACCATTCTCCGTATTCTGTGCTACCCATTACCGCAAACAAGTACATTTTAATATCGGTATTGCGCACACAAAACAAAGCAAAAGTTCAATTCAATTGTATTTAAATTACGATAATTTTCACTTAAAATGTTTAATTTAAATAAAACTACAGCACTTACCTTTTTTATTTTATACACAATTATATTATTAGTTTAAAAAATACTTCACAAATATTAATTTGTGCATACATTAATAATCTACAGATTTAACTAATTCAATAACTTTATCAGAAGTTGAACTTTTTAAGATAAGTCTGTTACAACACAAATAGATCCAAAACGTCGACTAACGCCAGTTTAACTTGCCTCGCACTCTTAAATTATTATTTCCACAACAAACAGCGAACTTTCCTGCTATCTCAGACACAATATTTCATAGCTTTATCTATATAGTCTGGTGTGTTTTTTAATTTTTGTAAACATTTATTCTAACATTTTACACTTTTGTTAAAATACAATAAACTGAAAACAGTTTTTTTTATTTCACGACAGAGCTGTTTAATTGTTTCTAAGACATCATTTATTTTTATTTAATTTCATTGTTTAAGATTATAATCATGATGTTAAGGGATATAACTTCTTTGAAATGTTTTCTCATAAATAACATGTCCTAATAAATAGGTTTGGATTTGATGAGATATTGCCTAAAAAAGTTCCTTTAAAAACACCTAAAACATTATGAAGGATTTAGGCTGAACGTAGGGATCTAAAACGAGGAATTGGATTTGGTAATAAAATATACAATGTGTTCAGCTTTGACTGTCAGCTAAAAACAAGCGAATAATACAATATAACATATGTGTCCTAACTCGCTCCACTTTCTGTCTGTCCGCCTGTATGTGATTTTTAGAAATACCTTAGTATCCCAGTAACGGTTTACGATATAATCATGAAACCGGGTACGAATATTCATCTACGTATGGTACATTTTTCTTTAAAAAATAGTTTTCCCGCAACAATCCTTTTCAAAATGGCGTCAGTTGAAAACTGTTAATGTTAAATATCTAGAAAACTTGATAGAATAAACTTAGAACACAAAATATCACAATTAATACATTTATTAACTCAAACGCGTTTCAACGACAAAGTCGCCATCTTCAGTGATGCACGAGCTAGTTTTACTATTGTAGCTCGTGTAAAGTTTATAGTTTGACCACACGGGAGAAGTGTAAAGTTCAATCACGATATTCTGATAAATATAAAATATATTATGGAAACAATTTTGGTTGCTAAAAAAATCCTGCATAAAACAAATTTGTAGAGTACACAAAGTTTGATTATTTTAACGCTACCAAGTAAACTTTTTTAACACAACTTTCAAAATGAGAATGCACAATGTCCATTTCAGAGGTATTAACAAGTTAACTTGCAACAAGTTAACTCTGCTGTATACAAATGTTTACTATAAATAGTAGAGAGCGTGTCGAAATAAAGCGTTTCAGAAAATACGTGACGGTAAAATTCGATTTAATTTTACACTACAATTAAAGTTTACACTACAAACAAAAAAAGGACTTAAAATAACACTTGTAAAATCCAAAATAATCATAAAATACAGGTGTTATATAAGAAATTCGAAAGTTGAACACCATATTGGAAAATGGCGGCCAATTTTTGAAATTTAAAATTCATTTTTTTAGTATTTTTAATGGTCACTAAAACGTAGATGAAGTCTCCCCCTTTAAAGCTTACTGTACATCTTGTACTTTCGGAGATCCCAATGGTGGCCCAGTTAAAATGGACACTGAATAGTAGGTCTACGTACAGATATTAATTTGTTAATCACCGTATACTGTTATGTCCAACTTCAAGCAGAAGAAGCTACAAACACGGCTTTGATCTGTGTAATCGCGATCTCAAGAGAGAGGAAGCTCAAAACGTTTATATTTATAGGTCTACTTCTAATTTTCAACAGTCAATGTAGTAAATATATAAATAACCTTTTAATATGCGGAATAAATTTGAAATTCAATCCGCGAAACCTACTTTTATTACCTTTTTGTATTAAACAATCATATGGACTGTACGCTTTACGAGGCTATAAATGTTTACAGAGGATTGGTTATGGTATTTTTATCGTTTTTATTGTTTTATAGCCCAGTATGAATGGTAATAAAAACAGGAGCTGTTCTAATTATAATAGTAATGCCAGAGTTTATTTTAGAATTGGCGATAAAAATGAAATATCATGTGCTTGACTGTTATTATGTAAGACTAGGGGAAACCCCTGCGTGCTCCTCACGCCAACCCCATTTTAACCTTCTATACACATAATCATGTTATGTTTTCTTTACAATAAAGGTGCAGGATTAATAATAAATAACCCCAAAACTAAATAATGTTAAATGTTCAAATCAAATTATGTTGTACATTTTATATCATCAGTTGTAATAAAGGTTAAAAAAAACAACAAGGGCCAGGTCTACACTTTAATAAAAACCTAACCTTAAAGTTAGAAATACAAATAATATGTAGTTTCAAAGTTTGAAATTAGCTGTTAATAAAAACTTTGGAGAAAACAGCTTTTTTTATCTGTTATTTTATTCAATTGGTTGCTTTGGTAATAAATGTAAATACATGTGTTGGTTCATCAGCCTAGGCCTAAGCTAAGATTTTTCTCCCGCAGAATTTACAAATACTGAAATAAAACATGTTTTTATCAAAACTAATTACAGCCTATGTTACTCAGGGATAGTGTTGCTTTTTATTGGTAAAACTATTTTGTTTCTACAATCGGTTCAGTAGTTTCAGTGATTACCCTCTTACATACACAAAAACAAACAAACAATCAAATTTTACCTCTTTATAATATTAGTATAGATTAGCGCATTGCCAGCAAACAGCTGAAGGATGACAGTTTGAACACTTATTGTACCATAAGAATCACATTTAGTTTGGTGTTGCCTATTTCGTGTGTATTGAACATTGAATTTCTATATGTAAGGGAAGTTAATATGTACTTTATTAGCGAATTACCATAGGAAAAATGAGCTATTGCAGAGGCCCTTATGGTAAGACCCAAGGTCGGGAGTAGCAAATGAGCACCGATTATGGTCACCAGAACACGTTTTGGGGTGTCATTAAAATTCATATATATATATATATATACGTATATATGTGTTCGGACTCTAGCGGCCGAATTTTAAGTCCGATTTGGTTCAAACTTGGTACACATGTTGGTTGTCTACGTCGCTCGGACGAGTTCGCTAGCCAAAAAAAATCCAATAATCGGAAGCACGTTTTTTGACCGGAAGTAACTATTTTTTTAGTTTTTTTCTATGAGAATGAATTTTTTAAAGAGTTTTTTCTACAAATATAAATGTAGGCTTTTATTCCGAACATTTTGTTTTTTACGCGACCTTATAGCTCGCTTGGTTCCCCCAAAATCGATCAAAATATAAAATACCATAGAAGTAACCGGTTCAAAGCCATGTGGGGACTTCTACCGTGGGGGCTTGGTGCGAAGCACGCAATGCATTGTGTATTGAAGATAATCCCAATATGCGGAATGGCGTGCGAATCATTTTGCAGCTATTCAGCACTGTCGTGAATAGACCTATTTCCCAAATTGTTGGTTGAAACCCTAAAACATATGCCTTTAAACTTAATTTTGGAAATTTGCTCAACTCACGTCAGCGGTTCAGCTGCGTGGTCGAATTATTTTTAATTTATTATTATTATTTTTGTTCATTATTGTTAAAAATTATGTACATTAAATTAATAGCTTATGATTTTATTGTTTGATGATGTTTAATTTTATTCAACATTAAAATTTGATAGGCAAGAAGTTTAATGTACTTTATTCCATTTGTACATTAAATGATATGATTCAATGTAAATAAATGCAAGTAACTTCAGAACGGTTTGAGATATGGATGTGCAGTTTTCACCATTGATTTTGTCTTGAAATTCTGCATTGAAATATTGTATCACATGACCACTTTATGGTATTAAAAAAAAGCTACTTTCAAATTGGCGGACCAAATTTTTGACATCTTAATAAAAAAAAATAGTATTTTTACATAGAGTAAGTTCCTCAATCTACCTTCAAATTTTCCTTATATACGAAATATTAAGCCGTTTTCCGACTTTTTACCCATCCTGTTCTTTACACGATTACAATTTGATTATTAACGTTTTCGCATAATTTGTCAAAATATTTATGCGTCATGAGAAAGTAAGCAAGCAAAGACCTCCCATATTACCGATGAGTATTACAACAGATAATGTAAGATGTATTGTTGAACATTAAAATATCATTCAGATTCTGTTATTCCCATTTGTTTATGGCATATTTGTAAGGAATATAATGCATTATTAGTTTATTAATAATGAAGAAGTAAAATATTGTTTGTACTAGAGGATGGCTTTCGTTAAACAACACAAAACGGAACTAATTCATTAATTCATTCTCTGCCATATCTCTTTGGAGAAAGAAAATCTGATTTTTTAAATACTGGTGGACCTGGCTATGCACGCTTAATTTAATTTTAGTTTATTTATAATAATTTATACTTATTATATAGGGTAGGCAACCCCGGTTCAACCCTTTCACATTGTGAATCTAAACATTCAGGGACCCACTCAGACACAAAACGTCTTCAAAATTGGTAAAGCCATTTAGGAGAAGTTCAATGGCAAACTCAAGAACAGAAGAACTATAAAATAATATACTTGGATCTGACAATGATTCGCTTTTGCTTGATTTAATTTTAAGAGTGGTTATCAAATTTCATGCATTTGACTTAAGTAATCGAATTACAAATGTTTTGTTTTATATCAATTAGGAATAATATTAAATAATTTTAGATTTATAGTTTGTAGGAATTTAGTGCAATGTATTTTTGTTGTATAGGGGTAGGCACCAAATTTAAATATTTTTGATTGTAGTAATGATATTTGCAAAAAAATGGTACTAATATGTGTAAATTATGAAATTTTGTTAAAAATAGGTGCACCGCGTCCAAAAAATTTTCCGGGCGGTGAATCGGATTTTACCGTCACGCATTTTTCACGCTCTACTATATACATTACACACGTGCATACAGGAGAGTATATAGTTTACTTGGTAATTCATCTGAAATTGACATTATGCTTCCTCATTTCGTAAGTTGTGTTAAAACAGTTTACTT
>JAGFPH010009506.1:14016-34700 GCA_018207615.1 Philaenus spumarius | reverse complement strand
TTTATAAATTTGTTTGAGACACATTAAATTTCAACTAGTAAACCTTGTAAAACTATAATTAATTGTAATGCGCTGCGAGTGGAACGAAGGAACTGGAGGCTTTGGTGCAAACAAATTATAAGTTAATATATTTCGTACACACAGTCATCTATTCAGCGCCTTCGTGAGTAGAACAATTTCTCAAATAGTTGGTTGAAACCCTAAAGCATTAAATTTAATTTTTGAATTTCTCGACTCACGTCAGTGGTTCAGCTGCTTGGTGGAATTACTTTAATTTTAAAAAGTGCTGCTGTTTTTATGTATTGCCTATAGATAGTATTCAAATTATACTGAACTACATAAAAAAAAGGATGCGAAAAAGTAAAGTATAAAGAAGTTTTTACTCAAATAAATAATGATTTTTTTTTAATTATTCAGATGTGTTTGAAGATAATATCTTCAAATAAATCAAATTTATGGTAAGATGGTCTGTGTTAATACATTTTGATTTGCTTTTTGGAATTTGATTAACAGAGTAATGCAACATTATACAATCAAAGTCAAACATACTTTATTTCAAGAGGGCTCGACTTCGACAGAACTTTCAACCTCAAAGCCTTTTTAAGCGCTCATGTTACGGTTTAGTGCCAACTTTATGAACGTCGCGAAGTTAATGTCCCATTAAATTAACCGATGCAGACACTTAAACAAGATTAGCTTTCAGAGACTTTGCAGTAAAAGTCTTCTGATTCTGGAGTTTTGACTCTAAGTGAATCATATAAATACATTATTATATCTAGTAACACACACAAGATAGACTTTGTGTTAACGGGAGAAGTGCTATTTGGTACGCGTGCCAAGGGTTCTATGTCGTCTGAAAGTTTTGCCAAAATGATATTAACACATGTTGTACTCAACATACTAACTATCCGTTACCAGGTTATGAAAACCGCTAAGGTTTTCGACTTAAAAAAATAAAAAAGTAAATGTGTACGGTCGTAAAACCCCCGTCAGGAACGAAGTTCATCACGCCTTTTCTTCAATTCTTTTACCAGCCTTAACGGCAACATACGCACATAATTTTAATCTTTCAATAATTATTATCGTTTATTGTTAGTTAGTTTTTTAAACAAATATTTACTCTTTCCATACGTTTAATGTTATTACAATAAAGTTGTACAATTAATTATAACATCAAAGCTAAGATGGTAAACACAGTTAAATGTCTATTCATTGTAAATACATTAAATAAACATGAAATGTTGGTTCATCGGTTTAGGCCTAACCTAAAATTATTACGTGTATGATTAATTTTACCTGTCTTAACGGCAAAATACATATAATAATTTTAGGTTAGGCCTAGACTTAAAATTACTTTCTAGGCCTAACCTAAAATTATTGTATGCATGTTGCCGTTAAGGCGGGTAAAATAAATTAAATATACATACAATAATTTTAGGTTAGGCCTAGACTGATGAACGAGCATTTTTTTGTTTATAGTATGTCTTTCAGCGCTTGACGATAATATCTGAACTACGCCGGACTTAACCGATAGTCTCTTAATTTAAATTGATGAACCAAAACATACGTTTCTTGAATGTATTTACATTCTTGTCATAGCAACCAATTTTGTAACGCTTTTTCATTACTCGTATTTTATATTTGTCGTTGCCATAGCAACCAATCGTTACGCACTACATTTTCTATTTGTTAACTCCTACCGCAACCCGCGTTAAGGAACTTCGTTCCAAAAACATTTGCAATTCGATTACTTAAGTCAAAGGGATGTAACGGGATAACCACTCTTAAAATTAAATCAAGCAATAGCGAAGCATTTCCAAGTTCACTAGTATGTTTGATAATAATTAACTTATTCAATAACATTGTGATTGCACATATGCCTAATAATTTGCCATCAAACTTAAGAAATCGCCTATTTCTCGCGTTGTTAATAAAGCTCACATTCTCTTTATAGCGTTTAGGTTCAGACAAAAAAAACCTGAAGGTACTAATCTAGTCTGGCAGTTTACGATCTGTAATATTTCATTTTTAAATACCCTGTTTCTTATACATTATAAACAAACCTCATTTTCCATCAAAAACCGAACACGCAATTCGTTCTACAATATTTTGATTTGTTTCAGTTATGTGCATGACAGATGTTGGTTACAATTAATTTAATGAAATTACTCTAAGCCCCTATGTTATTAGAAGACATATTAATGGGCAATGGGCGTGTGAGCTTCAGCCCAGTATTAAACTTTATATTTATAACAAATTCATATAACTGTAACTAATTTTGAAGGAAAAAGTTCGCCATGAACTGAAGGGATTTTGTTGTGTGATTCGCGTACTTAATTAACATTACAGACTTGTTAAGTATAATAAACAAGAGTGATAGGTGATAGAATCAATATGGTGAAAGAGCCGAGTCTAACAGGCCTAACAAACATTCTTCAATATAAATCTATACTAATATTATAAAGATCTAAAGTTTGTTTTTTTGTTTGTATGTAGGGGGTAATCTCTGGAACTACTGAACCGATTGAAAAAATAGTTTTACTAATAAAAACCTACATTATCCCTGAGTAACACAGGTTATAATAAATTTCATAAAATAATTTTTTACTTCAATATTTGTAAACTTAGTCGGAAAAAAATCTTAGGTTAGGAATAGGTTCAGGCCATAGCAACCAATGGAATAAAACAACAGATAAAACAGCTGTTTGCTCTAATATTTCCATTGTAACAGTTGATTTCAAACTTTGAAGCAAATATTTGTATTTCTAACTTCTATGTTAGGTTTTTATTAAAGTGTAGACCTGAGCTTTGCTGGTTCTTTTAACCTTTATTACAAATATTATAAAATATACGAAATTATTTTATTTGAACATTTAACATTATTTACCATCTTAGCTTTGGGGTTATTATTAATCCTACACCTTTATTATAAAGGAAACATAACATGATAACGTGCATAGAAGGATCCAACGGGGTTGGCTTGCGTAGCACGCAGGGGCTTCCCCTAGTAGTTAATAAAAGACTATTTTGTATGCAACTAATCGTATTTAATTTACATAAAGCGCAGGATGTAAAAGTACCTTTCTAATCAACGTTGCAACAGGTGATTTCCGTTTCTGCGTTTAATCGACTTAGGCTGTGTAAGCTGTTTTAAATAGTTGAAGCAGGAACTTGACCCAACTGAAACAAATCTGTTAGTTAAATAAGTCTTATATAAAAGGTAACACATATAGCAGTGGCGCAATGCGAGTTGAAGAAGCAGGTTATCTCGTTTCGTGTTTAGTGTTGGTTTTGGGTGTAGTGTTTATAATGTAGTATAGGCCTATACAAACAAATTTGGAAATTTGCTCAACTCACGTCAGCGGTTCAGCTGCGTGGTCGAATTATTTGAATAATACATTAATATATCACCCATTAAAATCATTATCAATTTACTGTTCAAGATATAAACTCATTAACGTATATACAATGTAATGGAGATCGCTGCGGTTATAGTACACAAAATAATTGTAAAGTGAAAATGACGAGTTATTTTAATAAACAACAGTAATAGGTGCTACTGTTTTATTGCACTAATTAACAAATCCCATCAAACACATTTCAGATATTGTTTAAGTAGAACGCAAAACATTTTGTAATGTTTACAAACGGTTGTTGCCTTTAAAATATATAATTTAATTTTACAACCAATCCAGTTCTCAAGTTTGCCTAGCGATTTTATCTTTAGTAAAAATAATTACAAAAATAATGATTTAAATTAAAAGAATATTTTTCATGAACCAATATTATGGAAGCGACGACCCAGCCAATTAAACGTGACTTCTCGAGAGCCATCAATATATCGAATAGGTCATCGCTGGGGCACCATGTCGGTATAGTCCTCTGCGAATATCGTGTGAAAAGGTGTAATTTCTCAAGACCTGCTGAAGTATTTACAAATAGTCCTACTTAATAATCTTAAAGTTAATCATATCACACAGTCTTGAAGAGTAACTTTAAATTATACAATATTAATTTTAAAATAACCGTGATTAATACAGTAATTTTATGGTAATAACATTTTTACAAACAGCATTTCAGAGTAATTAAAATGTTTAACAACAGTTAAAAATCAGCAAATAAGGCATTTTTTTAAAGTTAAACAAAATTTACAAATAGCTCTTACTAGTAATTAAAATGCTAAATGATATTTACAACATGCCTTAAGACTAATTGGAAAATTAAACAGCATTTGAAAAAAAAATTACAAATAACCCTTACTAATAATTAAAATGCTGAAAGACATTTAAAACATTTCTTAAGATTAATTTTTAAGTTAAAAAACATTTAAAAAGAACCCTTACTAGTAATTAAAATGCTAAATGACATTTAAAACATCTTTTAAGATTAATTTTAAAGTTAAACAAAGTTATTATCTTTACAAATAACCCTTACGAGTAATTAAAATGTCACAACAGGTGAAACAATACTCACAAAATACAATCAAACAAAAAGCAGTTAACAAAATAGAGAAAATATACAATAATTAACATAAATACACAAAACTCGTTACCCAAATCTCCTACTAAAGCAGGTACTGGCCAAAAAAGTATATTTGTATAATGAGTGGCAAGTTTTATGTGAACTGTATGATATTCCCAATAATTATGTGTTTCTGAATTTTATGATTGAGGAAGTTATAACAAAAATTAAAACCAAAATAAAGTCAAATTATGAAGCATTGTTACACAACAGTGGAAGATCGTTAATATATAAACAGCTGAATTCTAATACAGGTTATTTAAGTAGCAAAAGTAAATTTAATCTAATTATTTGGTTTCTGAAAGCCAGGGCGGAATTATTAAATTTAAATAAATATTCCTACACGGCAACATCTAAAATGTGCTCCTTGTGTAATACCAATGAAGAGGAAGACATTCGACATTTTCTTGCTGTGTGTCCCATACTGAAGGAGTGTAGAAGACAAATTTTCGCAAAGGATGTGTTATCAGCACAAGAATTAATAGAACACTTGAATGGAAGACATTGGTGTAAAATAAGTCACTTTTGCAGTAAAGCCTGGACGTATAGGTCTAGTTTAATCAAGGAGTTTAATTTTTAATTTTTAATTTATTCATTAATTTATTATTATTATTATTATTTATATACATATATATTTATTTATATATATTGACTAGAAAGTGTGGTTCAGTTGGAAAATTAATCAATTTACTCTCTTTGATCTCAGTCTCTTTTGATTTTGTTTTTGTACGACCAACTAATTTGGATTGGCAACCCCTCTGACGGTTTTCCGACCAAGAGTATTGTCTGAAGTTTTGAGGAAATTGTAATAGTTTTGTATATTAGTTCAATAAAGACCTATTATTATTATTATTATTACACAAAATTTAAAATATAAAAAATCTGTAAGAATATGTTAATAATTTAACAAGACAAAGCACATAGCAAACAAAAAGAAAAAGAAAAGATATCACAAAATAGTATCATGATGCACAAACTCATCCACCGAGTAAAAGGATCCAGACAATAGAAATTCTCTACGATTGTTTTTAAAAATCCCGTAGTTTGGTGAATTTTAAATACTTTTAGGAAGTTTATTCATTAAATTTGCATCAGCTTGTGAGGGAAGTTTACTGTATAAATTTAATCTGTGCTGTCTGGCATGATACTCACAAGCTTGTCTGGTACTGTAGTTGTGTTTATATCCATATTTTAGACATGATCACACTTGGATTTAAAAAAAGCAACACTTCAAGTATGTAGGCCTAAATACATGGAAGTGTAAGTACTCCGAATTTCTTGAAATAGTTTTTAAATGCTAAACGACAGTTAAACTTCCGTTAAGAATAATTTTTGTAGTTAAACAACATTTACAAGTAGCACTTTCGAGTGATAAAAAATAATGAAAATTTACAAATATCCTTCAAAAGTAATTTTAATGTTAATTTTTCATCATGAAGATAAATGATTTATTTTCACGAAGAATTCGAATGAATTCCTAAATAAAAATTGAAATATAGTTCTTTATTTTTTTCTTTTGAATACTAAGCACGTTTAAATACATTTCGTATTCTATACTTATGTTGTTTAGTACACAAATACGTATTTAAGTGTATAAAAATACAGTTCTAAGGCTATTAATATATGTATTCATAATGGGTTTGGTTTTAACAATATTATTATGGTGAATCCAGAATTACAGAGCTGTAGCTGCTATTAAAAGTTGTTGAAATAGTCGAGTACCTGTAGAAGTAATAGGTCTCCAGAGTGTAAGAAGATGTTTATTGCTCAGTTTCTCTTTTCTTGAAACGATGGATTCCAATTAATTTTATTTGATTCAAACGGTTGGAAATTTTCTATTACAACTGATTGCAATTCCACGTTCCAGAACTTGTCAAAGGGACTCAGTTTTAAATTAACTGTATTTCATGAAAGTTTAGAATTCAATACTGACTTTTGTAATCGAATAGACAACAGATGAAACTAGCAAAATCGAATTGCAAACATTATTATGTCTCAGACTGGTTTGACCCATTTTTCCGCCAGACATAAATTCAATTCGGGAATTTATCGAATTAGTGGAGCTCCAGAATTAAAAGAGCTTTTATTTTAGGCTTAAACGAAATAAAGGATGATAGTAAGGCTTTTAAAATAAATAAAAAACATTGAGGCAAAAAAATGGTAATATTCTTATTATGGTACTGATGAACCAACACATGTATTTACATTTATTACCATAATAACCAATTGAATAAAATAACAGATAAAAACGCTGTTTGCTCAAATATTTCCATTAACAGCTGATTTCAAAGTTTGAAGCAATTATTTGTGTTTCTAACTTTTAGGTTATGGTTTTATTAAAGTGTAGACTTGATCCTTGCTGGTTCTTTTAACCTTTATTATAAGTGCTGTTATAAAATATACAAAATAATTTGATCTGAACTTTTAACATTATTTACCATCTTAGCTTTGGGGTTATTATTAATCCTACACCTTTATTATAAAGAAAACATAATATGATTATGTGTATAGAAGGTTCCATCGGGGTTGGCGAGCGGAGCATGCAAGGATTTCCCCTAGTAAAGTATAAAATTAAATACAGGTGTTCCAAAAAATATTCAACGGATTAATGACTGTGATTGTAGTGCAGATAGAATCATGGATCAAATATTTTTTAGAAATCTAGATTCTCTGTCTACTGGGGGAGACAAAAGTCAGGAAGTATAAAGGATGTTTTGAAAATTAATTAAATTATTTTTTTCTTTTAAAAATTACCACTTTGTATGGCTAATAATGGTTATGTTGATTGATCATATTAGTCCTACTGGAAAATGAATCCTTATCAATAACGTTTTGTAATCAAATGGAAGTCAAGTGCTGTTTTCGATAGTCTTAAGAAATTATAATTAATTTTACGATCTCTCATTAATAAAAGGATTAAAGCGTTTGAGAAATTTCCACTTTCCATGAAAAAAAAATCAAATAAGTAAAATTTAACAGTTGTAGACTGCAAAAAGAACTAAGATTGTTTTCACTGTCACATATTATATTATTCAGTCTATTGCTTCAATAAATACAGTAAAAACCGTACAAGTGAGATAACATCGACCAATATCTGGAGTGATCAGGATAGCTCAGTTGGTAATGTTACCACGGAATGGTAAAGGCCCTGTGTTCAAATACCTAGGTCTTGGTTCGTGTTTTTCATTTGTAATTTAATTACATAATTAGTTTTAATTACGATTTAGGTATTGAGTAGGCCTCTTTTTCATAAATATGATTAGGCATCGGGAGTTAAATTTTTCTGAATCATAATTAATGTAGATTAAAAACATTTTGCAATATTTCTGAATCTTAAAATGAATACACATCTACTTGTTTGTAGAATACAATAGGTAGAAAAATGGAAAATTCTTCTCTGCGCCGTTTTGGATTGGGGTTTACTTTACACCAATTTTCTCGTCTCAATGAGGGCTTTGAAAAGAGGTATCACACAATAGGGGTTACTATTAAAACATTTTGACTTGCAACCCCCCCTCCCCCATTTAAAGAATAAGGTTAAAATTCATTCATACCCCTAAAAGGTGCAGAATTTGCCCAGCGTTTGGAGTCAATACGCTTAACAGGTTTAAAATTACGAAGGGGCCGCGGTCACTCTGAAGCGCAAAGTGCAACGCTCCCATCCAACAACTCGCCGTCCGACTGATGATAGCAGACTTGTGTATCGCACATCAATCGTGTCTAAAGTCGTTCAACACGTAATCAGCTGATTAGTATTTGTACCGGCGACTTTCAAGACTTACAAATAAAGATATAACTCGGCGTTTGACTTGTTCATTCCATTAGACGTACGTTTAATGGCTGTGTGAAACTTTGTGACGGACGACTTTCCAAAAGGTATCGATTCTTGGTATGATCGATGTTTATTGGTCGCCGTTTTATATCTGACTTCTTTCAGCGCAGATAACTTACTTTATCAAGCAATGAAATTAACTGTCGTAGCAATAAATTACATAGAAGTTTATATATGCTCATGCGACATGGTTTAGCGGTAAATGCTCTAGTAAGTATTTTTACACATTTTGCACTTATGTTTTTCTTGCTTTTTTGATGGTAACTGTTTTGGAAAAACTTTTGTACACATTAGGATTTTTGAAATTAATTCATATCTTAATTAGTCATTAATTAATTCGTCAAATTAGTTATTATTGTTAGTTTCTTTATTTTACTAAAAAGTTTATTTTTTTTTAAGGTAGTAATAATTAGGAAGCAAATAAGTTCGGAAGGTTTGCTAATTTTGGTTGTAAAACAAGTAAGCTATATTTATTAACTACTATAAAAAGCGAGTACGTACGTACGTGAGTAACATATAACATAACAGCTAATTTCATCAATCATCTGTAATACTTAAACAAATCCTAGCGTAGATTAGAATTTTTGGTTATGTTTACAACTTCAATCATTATAATTTCTTGTGAAGTTGTTATTTTTTTTAAATATGAGTTACGGAACTAATGTATGCTATAATACGTTGTAAGATTTGCTTCGATTATGTAAACTGTATATAAATACAACATTTTATCATCAATATATTCGTTTATACAAATTTAAAGAAGAACTTCGTTTAACTTCGGAAACATTCGTACTTCTTTGTATAATATATCAACATATTCCATTATTAATTTCTTCACTATACTATTAATAACGTCTAAATCATTTGATCTATCAATATGAAACAAAAAGCAATTAAAAGTTAATATTTTCCCTTCTTTAAATAATTATGTAATAACGTACATGAATAAACAAATTTAACAAATAGGCCTACAGTTTTATTATCTATCTATACTAATATTATAAAGAGGTAAAGTTTGTTTTTTTGTTTGTTTGTTTGTTTGTATGTAGGGGGTAATCTATGATGGCACTATTGAACCGATTGAAAACATTGTTTTACTAATAAAAAGCTACACTATCCCTGAGTAACATAGGCTATATAATTCATTTCGATAAAAACCTTGTTTTATTTCAATATTTGTAAATTTAGTCGGAAAAAATTTTTAGGTTAGGCCTAGAATGATTAAACCAACACATGTATTTACATTTATTACCATAGCAACCAATTGAATAAAATAACAGATAATATAGCTGTTTGCTCCAATATTTCCATTAATAGCTGATTTCAAATTTCAATTATTTTTGTATTTATAGCTTTTAGGTTAGGGTTTTAAAGTGTAGATCTGAGCCTTGCTGGTTCTTTTAACCATTATTATAACTGCTGTTTTAAAATATAAGAAATAATTTAATTTGAACATTTAATATTATTTAAAATTTTAGTTCTGAGGTTATTATTAATCCTACAAATTTATCTATATATATAAATTTCAATGTATGTACGTTTGTCCTTTATGCGTTACCAAACCGTCCATCCGATTGCTTTGAATTTTTGCATAGTAACACAGGTTAACCCTGGGAAGGTTTTAGGCCATTTACCGAAGTCCTAGGACATTAGGGCTACGCCCCAGTGGCCCTCAAAGTTTCAATGTTAATCTTATGGAAGGTCAATCTTAAGGAAGAAGAAGAAATATTTCTTTTGATTTTATCAGGGGCACAAAAAACAGCTGTTCGTATGAAAAACTTAAAACAGCTGATTTTGATCAACAGCTGATTTTGATCAACAACTGATTTGGATCAAAAAATGAATATAATTTTAGGTTAGGTAAATCAAGCAATGAGCAGAATCCCATTTATAATTATATTTACATCGGCCCTCAGGGATACGAATTACAGGCTTTCAAAGTTTCAAATTAAGCAATAGCAAAGCATTGCCGGGTCAGCTAGTTATAAATAAAACATAACATATGTTTTAGAAGGTTCCATGGGGGGTTGGCGTGCGTAGCACGCAGGGGTCTCCCCTAATAACTCTTATAAAATTCGTGCAGATGTGGATGGGTTTGAAATTAGTACCGAAATCACTGTTTTGATGATTATTGTCTATGAGGTGACGAGCGTAATTAGACAATAATCACCAATACAGTGTTTTCTATATGCCCCTGCGATGCAAACACATTATTGTGTATTGTGTTCTTTTTACGGAAATGGTAATCGATTAGGACAGAAGCAATTTGATTTAAGTTGGGTAGTGGGGGTAGTTGTGAACTATACAAAACGTAAGACAGAGGTCGAAATAGACACGCAATATCCCCAACATTTGTCCTTAAAATCCCTAACTTTGTCAAAAAGTTTTGAATTTTTTCAATTTTTTAATAGGTATTTTTACGTAAATGATGATTCATTAGGAGAGAGGCACTTTTATCTCAGTTGGGTGGTGGGGGTAGCTGTGAAATGTACAAAATGTAAGACAGAGGTCGAAATGGACACTCAATGTCCCTAACATTTGTCCACAAAATTTATAATTTTGTTCATAATTTTAAAATATTTTATTAAAAATTTTTACGGAAATGATGATTGATTGGGACAGAGGCACTGGGATATTGTAAGCTGTGACCTGTACATAATTTAAGACATAGATTGAAATAACACAACATTTGTCCACAATATCCTTAACCGTGTCCTTAATTTTTACATTTTTTGGGATTTTTTATCAGGAATTTAAAATATTTTCGGAATAAAAAGTAGCCTAAAATAATGTGTGTTTAGGTTTTTGTAATGTGTGGATAACCATACGAGCTTAGAAAAAAACTTGTATTTTGAAATCACAGACAGACACTTCAGTTATATGTATAGATTGGAAGAAAATTAATATTATAAATTTAAAGTTTTAAAATAGAACATAAATTTACAACTGATTACTCGTCAGAATGTTTCCACGTACAAATACAAACTTCCAAAGACTTTAGTAAAATAATTATTTGATGGAATGATTTCAACCCAACGCCAGTCATAAACAGTTACAGAAATCAGCTTTTAATAACGTAAACATTATTGAAATACGTAAGGAGGATGTTTCATTGATATTGGTCTGGAATAACATTTCTTTCTGTTTGTATATTTCAACTCTGACGTCAAAGGCTTCAAGCAGTGAACTTCAAACACTCCTGTATGTAGCTTTATAGACTCTTGAACCGTGGGTGGTCGCAATGTCTTCAGCGATGTGGGTTGAGAGAGTAATTCAAATCAATTTGAACGTTTAAAGGAAGAACAATGAGTAGTAAAGTTGGCAATTAATTAGATATATACTGTAAATATAAATGTATGTATCTAATTAACTACAGGCAGAACCGATAGAAGGAAACGTAAAACAAAAATATGTAGTCCTATGAAGAAGTTATTTTTAAAAGGATAAGGATGTACTTATATATTAACACTCATTGTGTTTTTCATTGATGATTAAAAGAATAATTATATCTGTCTGCGTGACTTTTTTTGTAATTTAAGTAGTTTCCTTACTTTACATAGATTGTGGATTGACGTGTTTCGGAACTCGTTCCATCTTCATATTATTGCTCTGTTGAGGTCGTTAATACGTTAAAATAAATTACAGTACAACATAACAAATATTCACGCGCACAATAACACAAATAACACCATCGAATACTATTTAAAGAAAGATAAACATATTATCTTTTAATTGATTTTTATTTCATACCAGAGGAAACCCCTCGGCACGCCAACCCCTTTAAAACCTTCTATACACGTAATCATGTTATGTTTTCTTTATTATAAAGGTGTAGGATTAATAATAACCCCAAATCTAAGATGGTAAATGTTCAGATCAAATTATTTCGTATATTTTATAACAACAAAGGTTAAAATAATCAGCAAAGCTCGGGTATACACTTTAATAAAAACCTAACCTAAAAGTTAGAAATAATTGCTTCAAAGTTTGAAACAGCTGTTAATGGAAATATTTGAGCAAACAGCTGTTTTATATATTATTTTATTCAATCGGTTATGGTAATAAATGTAAATACATGTGTTGGCTCATCAGTCCAGGCCTAACCTAAGAATTTTTTCCGACTAAATTTACAAAATAATATTGATATAAAATATTTTTATAAAAATGAATTATAGAATATGCTATTCAGGGACAATGTAGCTTTCTATTAAAACTATTTTTTCAATCGGTTCAGTAGTTCTTAGAGATTACCATCTACACACAAACAAACAAACAAATAAATTTTCACTCTTTTTAATACTAGTGTAGATTAAATATCACTAAATTATTTTTATTAAATCAGTAAATCACTAAATCATTTTTATTAAATCAGTAAATCATTAAATCACTAAATCATTTTTATTAAATCAGAAAATCATTAACTCACTAAATTATTTGTATTAAATCAGTAAATCATTAAATCACTAAATCATTTTTATTCAATCAGAAAATTATTAACTCACTAAATTATTTGTATTAAATCATTTTTATTAAATCAGTAAATCATTAAATCACTAAATAATTTTTATTAAATCAGTAATTTACTAAATCATTGTTATTAAATCATTAAATCACTAAATCATTTTTATTTAATTAGTAAATCATTAAATCAGTAAATCAAGAAGTCATTTTTATTAAATCAGTAAATAATTAAATCACTAAATCATTTGTATTAAATCAATAAATCACTAAATCATTTAATTAAATCATTTTTATTAAATCAGTAAATCATTAAATAACTAAATAATTTGTGTTAAATCAATAAGTCACTAAATAATTTGTATTAAATCATTAAATCACTAAATTATTTTTATTAAACCATATAAATCACCAAATCATTTAATCAAATCACTAAATCATTTTGATTAAATCAGTAAATAATTTGTGTTAAATTAATAAGTCACTAAATAATTTGTATTAAATCACTAAATATTTTGTAATAAATCATTAAATCACTAAATCTTTTGTATTAAATCAGTAAATCACTAAATAATTTGCATTAAACCATTAAATCGCTAAATAATTTTTGTTAAATTAATCACTTTTATCAAATCATAATTGGAAGCCTATTCTCAAACAAGTGTTATGTTGGCTACAACTTCAGTATACACGAAACTGATATTCAACATTTTCTTTCATCATTAATCGTCTGTCTGGGCTATTCAGACTATTCAAGAAGGCCGTGGGAAGGGAGATTTGGTTTTTCCATGCAGTTATGTATTTGAGTAATGGATTTTAATATTTTACCCTCAATCCACCTCTGAACTATACGTATCAACAGCGTGAGATCAAAATGCATCGTAGAGAAATATCCACACACTCGTTTCAACAGCTTTTGTAATTCTCGCTAATTACCCAGTGAAACCAATTTAATGCGAATAGACTAATAAAAGTACTGTATCAGGCTACTTAGAGATGTGTTTCTTCTGGCCGTTGAAGATACACAGAGGCACCGACTTACTCAAAGCATGCCGTAAAATTAACGCTCTCCAGACAAAAAAGGGAACAATCGGGAGTTTCTCGGCGCGTAAATTTACGACGGTATTTTATGACGGTTAATTGACCGCTATCCGAGTAAAGGCACGTTATTAACGTTATAATTTACTGTAATATTAGTCATAAAGCTTCCAGGAGCAGTTAAAATGGAGATGATATGGAATCAGCGTGTTCAAGCGGTGACTGCTTCTAACCTCGCCAGTAAAACCATTACAGAGGCTTTAGTTTTTGGAACGAAGTCCCTTAACGCGAGTTGCGGTAGGAGTTAACAAATAGAAAATGTACGACAACTATGGCAACGACAAATATAAAATACGAGTAACGAAAAAGCGTTACAAAATTGGTTGCTATGGCAGTGAATGTAAATACATTCAAGAAACGTGTGCTTTGGTTCATCAGTTTAAATTAAGAGACGATCGGTTCCGTCCGGCGTAGTTAAGATATTATCGTCAAGCGCTGAAATTTTAGGTTAGGCCTAGACAGTAATTTTAAATCTAGGCCTAACCTAAAATTATTGCATATATGTTGCCGTTAAGACAGGTAAAATAAATTAAACATACTCGCAATCATTTTAGGTTAGGCTTAGACGGATGCACCAACATTTTATGTTTATTGATTGTATTTACTATGAATGGACATATAACTGTGTTTACCATCTTAGCTTTGATGTTATAATTAATTATACACCTTTATTATAATAACATTAAACGTATGGAAACAGTAAAATATTTGTATAAAAAACAATCTAATAATAAACGCCAACTGAAAGATTAAAATTATGTGTGTATGTTGCCGTTAAGGCTAGTAAAAGAGTTGAAGAAAAGGCGTGATGAACTTCGTCCCACGACCACACACTTTACGTTTTTAGAGTAAACAGATGACGTATATATTATGAATAGGAGAGTTTTCTTTCGACTTTGCTCTAAAACAATTCCAGTTTGAGGTGTTTTTAGAACAGATGGAGGCGCCTGTAAGACAATTGAAATGGAGGCTAACTGTTGAATCTTTAGAGTAAGGAAATTTGTTAAGGTAGACTTTGAGAAAACTGGGTAGAGATGATTGGCGGTCTTAAGATATAAAATTGTAGAGGCGTCTGAAAATACAATCACAGTTTTGAAGTGTAAACTTCTATAGTCGCACCATTACCAAAAAATGTGTATACGTGTTTGTATAGCAGAGTAAAGTATATAGTTTTCTTGTTGCTTGGGGTAAATCGGATTGTACCGTTACGCGTTTCACCATGCATTTTGTGAAACGCTCCTAATGTGAAACGCCACTAAAGTGAAACGCTCCTAAAGGGAAACCCACTATTCCATCTGTTTGAAAAAGTTTTGGTCTTGCCGAGATTCGAACCAGCAGAGTCCATCACCATAGGATACATGGATTGTAATACAATACTCCCAAAAACATGTCTTAAACAGTTTATTCCACTTGAGGAGAGTGAAATCAGTTATATATTCACTGAGGAATACATGGGAGTATGTCTACACGGACACGTTGAAACAATCGGAACGGTAATTACTTTTCAACTGCTTTTGTCGTCTGCCCAATTATTTCGAGAGTTCGACCGACCGATGGACGTGACATTCTCTAACCAGACGTGAATGCAATGTTAATCAATCATGCAGGCGTTTGCTTTAAATAATTACGATTGAAAAGTTTCTTCTCAGGAAAATTCGTTTCGAATTGCATAATATGTTTAGTAAATTATAGATTCATTGGGTAGAGATCACATGCAGTAATGTTTTTTTAGATCATGATAGAAACTGTGACAGGTACCGTATATAACAATAACCACTGGATCTATGTTGATAGTGGTAGTGCTCTTTTTATCGGCTAGTATAACTTTCAAAACAATCGGATCAAGGGTAATAGTTAAGTTATGTATAATGATTGGTTTGTACCAAACACGGTAAACATAACAAATTGGTGTGAACGTATGCTGTTATTATCCATAACTTAACTATTATCCGCCATCCGATTGTTTTAAGGTTACCATCCGTGTACGGTTTTTTGTGTAATTCAGGTTTAAAATGTTCAAACAGCCGCCATTTTGAAACGCACGATTGGATATAATAGCTGATTCTTGTAAAATAGATCGTCGTTAGGTATAACTTCGTGTCAAGTTTGAAGTCAATCGGTCAAACCGTTTTCTAGATATGAAATATTTTGTGAAAAACACATACAGACAGACAGACGAAAAAGTAAGCACCGTAGACAAATATAATATATTTCTTTATGTTGTGAAATATGTTCATCTCGATCAATCGAACAAATCCATAAAAGGGGACCAGAAAGTTCGGGATGTTCTGTATAAAGAAATGATCCTTAACAAAAGTATAACTATTATAATTGTACGATCCCGTCGCGATTTCTTTAGGCTGTGCCACTAGTTGGAGCACACAAAACTATCCATTTGAAATGAATGAATTTCTTTTTCTTTTCTTTTACAAAATAGAAATATTGTTCTCTTCTTCTTTACAAAAATTTACAAAAATATATACACAACTTATAGAGAGAAAACTAAACTACAAACAAATAAAAGCTACCCCGAGGTTATAAAACAAGGGCTAACAAGGGGCTTTACGTCGTGTAAACTTATAGACGAATGCATAATAAATCTAAATTAAACATAATATACACATAAAAAAACAACATTATAAATTTATTGAACCCAGCAAAATAAACAATAAACTTACATAAGGTTAAGAATTAGAACAAACAAAAATAACCAGCTTCCTATTAGAACTACTCCAAATGGGACATTCAAAACAACAAAACTTACTAAATTAAACTTAGTCGAAAACCAACTTAATCCCTAATTTATTTATATACTAAATACACAAAATAACACCTCTCACCCCCCCCCCTCCATACACACATACTCACACACACCCACATATAAAGTCTGAACCACAGACACACACACACACGCACACACCCCCTCATGCACACAAATCTGTTTTCAAGATAAAATACAGTTAAATATTTTCTATTTGAACTAAATGCTCTCTTAATGACCAGGAAAGTTTATTATTATTTCTACAGTTTTGAATGTTAAATGGTAAACAATTAAAAAAACTTTGGCGCTAGGTATGCGAAAAATTTCGTAAATACAGTCAAATTTGGATTAGGTACAAAAGTTTTTAATTCATTTCGTAAAATGTGAGTTTTCGGTCGAGAACTACTATCATCACTCCTTTAAAAAGAAAACATTTAGTATTTTATAAACATACAAATTTCTCAAGGAAGAATATCCAAACCTCTAAAAAAGCTAGGCTCTCTTTAAAATTTATTAGAGATGATGCGTACAACATTTTTTTGCAGCGTTATTACTAGTTTTAATGTTATTAAGGAGCGTACATGAATTCCAACTTTCCTTTTATCTTTATACCAGAATCTCTTCAATAAAATTGAACTTTTCGACGACCCTGTACGTTATTTTATGAGATAAAAAATTTTCTCTTTAAATCTATATTTCAGTTCCTCGTTATTTATTTGTAAAACATAAACTGTTCTTAATATGTAACTTCTTTAATGGTAAAGAACATATTGGAAGCCCTTTAAGATAGTCAATATTCCTTTGAAAATGTAATGGAGTTTTCTGATGGAATCGACTGTCTGCGGAAAATTGAATAAAACAGGATCAACAACAGGGGAGTCGGTAGCGTGTATATATTAAAGTCAGTTCAGTTTTGTTTACGTAATGTTACCTAGTAAACTCAAATATCTCCCCTCACTTCACTTTCTTCTTCCACTCCCCAAATCCCAAATCGCATTACGTCTCCACGAACTTGTTGTAATTCAATTCTATATTTCTCTTTTTCGTCTTTAATATTCTCTCTCTTTTCCTAGTTGTTATTCTTTCACAAAATCGATTTACATTAGACGGATAGTAACAGCCCATCCGGGTGGTACGTACAGCGAGTTTTCATACTTGGTTTCAAATGTAATTTTAACATTTCGCACGTCAATTTAAGAACATGTTGTTTTAATCGCATTGCAAGTAATTAGAATATTTCAGGGTTGGTGGGTTTTGAAGGAATTTACGATTTAAACATATACCTAACTTTACAGCATTTTCAAATGAAAAATTTAATTATTTCGACTTACTTAGTCCCACTTCTAGACTGTGACCCATATACACAGAGTGTTCATAAATTCTCTTTAACAACCTTCATTATTTTTGCTACTGAAAATAAGTTGACAAAACTTTGTATAAATCTTGTGTTGCATAATAGGACAAATCTTTTCACATATCTGACCCTCTATGATTTTGGGGGGCTTAGATGCTATGATAACAATATCATTTTCCAGAACTTTCATTATCCATAACTTTGAAAAGAAGCAAGATACTAAGTTCTAGTTTGCGCCATTCTGTTTCTCTTTTAATAAGCTTTCTGCCTTTACATTTGAAATGTTTAACCCCCCTACCTCCCTCAAACATCCCAAAATCATAAAGGTTCAGATGTGTCAAAAAATGTGTCCCGTTATGAAACACAAGATATATACAAAGTTTTGTTAACTTATTTTAAATTACAAAAATAATAAAGGGAATTAAAGGGACTTTATGAACACTGTATACAAAATTCAAATGACATTTTATATAAATATTGATACCGAATTAAAAGGCTGAACAGTTTTGTATCCAAACTTTTTTCATATCTTCAACCATTTCAAAATTGCGGAAAAAACTAATGTTTAAGATTTTATGATCCTTTTTCTTAACAAGGCAGAAGCGCAAGGAGAAATAATTCGAACACACAGCTGAAACGATGACGTAAGTTTAGCGAATTTATACAATTAAATGTATAGGTTTTATGGTTTCAACCAACAATTTGGGAAATTGGTCTACTCACGAAGGTGCTGAATATCTCCCTGTGTGTAAGAAATATATTAGTAGAATTTGTTTGCACCTAAGACTCCGGCTTCGTTCCACTAGCTGGGAAAAAACTCGGCCTTACGGTTTCGGGTTATGGACTGCTTCGCTTCTCGCTCGCAGCGTACACACTCGGCCGTAGGGCTCGGATCAGAAGGTGTTTTCACGGTAAAATCACCCATATGTACTGGGTATTTTTCGTTTTGATCGATTTTGGGAAACCAAGCGAGCTATAAGGTCTTGTAAAAAACCAAAATGTGCGTAATAATATCCTACATTTATTTTTTTTTAGATAAACCCGTAAAAATATTTAATTCTAGTACGAAATATCTAAAAAATAGTTACTTCAATCAAGAAACGTGATTGGATTTTTTTGCTAAAGAACTTGTCCGAGCGACTTGTGTGTCCAAATTTGGTCTAAATCGGACTTTCACCATAAGGCTCATTGTAATAGCTCATCTTTGCTAGGAATTCTGGGTTAACCCACGGGTTTCTGATGCGTCAGGGGGGTCCGCCACTTTATCCTTACTGCCTAATCTACTTTCCATCAAACACATTCTTATTAGAGTGTCTAAAGTTCAAACATGTTTGCAAGAGGTTTTACCTATCAAATTGCATTCGGAGGATGCTGGGTGATGACATCCAAACCATTAATATGGTGTTAGCATTCCTTCATCGGTTGAATGTAATTGGTAACATTTGAAAACTACTTCTCTTTTCATCCAAACTATAAACGTTTAACGCAAATACCATGTTACGGTTTATTAATTGTTATTATTTAGTTTTAATTAAGAGTTTTATTCATTGTTATGCAACAGGGCCCTTTACAGTCCTGCGACAAATTGTTATTGTTTAATTATTTAGTGTTATTTTATCGTTATTGTGTCAGTAGTATGAGTAAATTAAATGTTTAATTTTATACATGTGTGTAAATGTATCTCAAATACTTATTAAGTTTTATATAAATCCTCTCCGATTTCCAGGCGATGATAACCGCCCAGCTTTCTCGAAAAAAAAAAATGCTATGAAAATTCCCTAATAAGAACATTTAGATTTGTTATTGTATTCTTCAAAAGTTCAAATTTAGAATCTAGTTCTGGAGACAAACTAATGTGGACAAACTGAACACGTAGGGTTGCTTTTTTCATTCTTAACTTTCTGACAGGTATATTATTGTATTCTATCACCCGCTACTTTCTTAAGTATTTTGTATTTCATCAACAGCCTATTTTTCTGTAGACGTGGAAGACGTTTTCTTAAATAGCGGGCATTTATATTGTAAGTACACTTTGTTACTAAACTTTAAAGTCAAATTATATTACACCAATCAACAAATTTCTATGACTACTCCATTACTTGCAACGACACTAGCGAAACAGCTGCCACAGATGCAGAACCACAATCAGCTCCCAAAACATTTTGAGGTTAGTTTAACCTACCTTTCCAAAGAACATGCTAAATTCGCACAACTCGTGGAACCCGATCTAGTCGTTACTCTTGGTTTTGGCCTTTCCAATAGCAAACGTTTTTGCAGTTCTTCGGCCTCTCGTGTGCGGTTGCTTGTTCCGAATATTATCACCATTTTAGTTAGATTAAAGTTCTGTAATTTCAAACAGTTCGTTGAGTGAACAATTTATATTTCAACTATTCCCAAAGTTTTCATTGTTTACAATTTATTGATTTAGCGTTGTATGTAATACTATGCCACTAAAGAAGGACAATATATTTGTTTGGCCAACTGAGTTATGTTAATGTGTAGACTAGTAATTACAAAGAAAAATCATTCAGATGGTTGTGACAATTTTATGTATATAAAAAATAATAATAAATGGTACCAGGAACTGGCTCATACTTTCTCACAAACATATTTAAATTATTAAACAGATTCACTTTGACTTCATAATTGTAGGTGGGGTA